>CM047977.1:1140939-1152564 GCA_026261665.1 Melanotaenia duboulayi
GGGATCAGACCCGCTGTAAACACTGAGCTAAACTTGGATCAGACCAGTTGGAAACACAGAGTTAAATCTGGATCAGACCCGCAGTAAACACCATGTTAAACTGGGATCAGACCCGGGAATGTTTTACATGTTAGTTGAAGAAAATAAAAACTACAAGTGTAAAATAATGGCTTCTCTATCATTGCAGTTTATTGAAAAACTTGTGTTTTAAAGCTGTGAAATACTTCATTGTTCTTAAACTGTGGTACTTGTACAGTTGATCGTACTATTCTGAATTGTTAAATATAATTCAGACAAGTGCAGCGTTTAATTTTTTTTACCTCATGAATAAAATGGTATTTGATGGTTATATGGTAAAAATATCAGATCTTTGTGGTGTGGCTGTGCTGGGTGAAAACGGGTGGACGTGGCTGTGGATGATTTTGCTAACCTTTTTGTCTGTTCTACCTCATTTGTAAAACATACATCAGACATTAAAATCCAACCGTTATCCAGTTTTTTAGTAATGTTTACACCAGGTGCTTTTTACAGATTTTGGCTACTGCTGATTAATATATGAAAAACACACTGCAGCAGCAGGTTTGATTAGTTCAGGGTGATATGAAAACTTTCAGGAAAGACAGCGTAGTTATACAGGGCTTTGCTCTCTGGGGTGGAATCTCTGTGCGAAATCAGTCAATTTAATCAGTCAATACAGCCTGCAGTCATCAAACAGGCAATTTTACATGATCGTATCTGGAATGAGCTTCAGGCAGGCACTCATCTTTTAGCCCCACCTGTTTACAGGTGTCCTTCAGAGCTCATTGGAAGCTAATTCTCTGCAGGCACCAGGGCGCCTCTCTAGTTGATGTTTGGGGACAGTAAATGAAACAGAAACAACATCCATCAGCAGCCTTGGGGAACGTTTTCCTCACCTCTTAAAATGTTTTTTCTCTAAATTACTTTCTGGGATGATCTAGTCTGGACTTGAAGAGGCTTTGCCTCGCTCTGATGACTTCTGTTCAAGAACATTAAATTAGGATTTCAATTTGGTGTCACCTCTGTTTTACAGCATAACAGAGCTTCTGCTGACCATTATACACTATGTTGGTGGCAATGAAGACATTTTTGATAATTTTGCCTCCTAATTTAAAACATGGGTCTCAGCTGATGTATAGAAGTACCTTATTCCTAAATTCTGTGGAAAAGAAAGCTACGCCAGCTGGATTGGGAAGCGAAGCCGTGTGATTTCTTACCTGTAGGCCTCGATCAGCCGCTCAACCTTCTGCGCTTCTCCCTGAACTCGAATGTGGGCCTGAAACTTTCTGAGAGCTTCATCTAGCTCCATAGCCGAGAAGTCCATTTCATCCACCACACAGCTGGAGACACACGGGAAATCTCAGTGACCATGACGCACATTTCCACATGAATGCTGCTGTTAAAAAGAACCCTTTAAAACGTGGACTTAAACATGTTGCATAAAGATTTTATCCTTGATCATCTGTGAAGAGCTCACATAGATGTGACAGTTGTTGGTCCTTTTTCTTAAAGCAGAAGTAATATTGAGCAAAGCAGTAACGTGACAGGCCTGCGGAGGATCGAACAACGGCTGTTCTGAGTGGAGTTTGCATGTTCTTCCCATGTACGCATAAGTTCTCTCCGAGTTCTCCAGTTTACTCCCACCGTCCAAGAACATGACGTCAGGGTAACTGACGTTTACCACATTTACTTTCAATGGAAACCAGGGGACAGCAGCCCAGTTCAAAGGAATGAGTAAAGCAATCCTAGTAATGAAAGTAATCCTTGGAATGAGTGAAGTAATCTCAGGACTTAATGTCTGATGAGGATCTGTGCATATGCCAGTAACCCTCATTTCCATCGGGTGTGTGTGTGCCATGTTACGGCTGCCCCACGGTTTTGTTCCGACCTCTGTGGCGCGACAATCTACACCGGGAGCGTGTCAGGGGCGGAGCGCCCGTGAGTGCAGTCCACCTAGTTGGATCTGCGAGATCCCAAACTCACAGGTTAACTGGAGAATTGTGGGATTGTCCACTTCCAGGATAAATGTCTCCTTGTCCATGATTTAATAAACAATACAAAACACTGAGACGCCCTGACCGGTGAAACACGTCATGTTTTCATGGTTCAGCAGCACAAATCTGCACGGAGGCTTTTATTTTGAAAAATACCGGATGCTTTTACACTGCTCCTGTATCTGATTTCCTGTCTGCCCCTATCTGAACTGCAGAATTTGATGCATTCTGTCAAAAATAGACTTGGCGTGTAAATTTAGCGGAGAGCTGCGACAAGACCTGTCTGGGACGCTTCTGATATGTGTTTGGAAACCAAACCTCCAACTAAAATAGCTGCGAATAGCAGCGGAGGCAACGGCACAATGTGGTGTACACACACCCGGTGGAAATCAGGGGTAAGACAGGGTTTCTGATTCTGGATGTTGAAGAGGCATCTTTCTCAGCTGGGAGGAGAATTGTGACTCACTGATTCGGAGCTCTGACAGGTTGATACCTGTCATGTCAGGCTTCATAGATATTTTCCAAAACTTCAAACTTAACCAGCAGACATTTTCAGGCCGTATCCTTCCCTTCATCTGAATAAGCTGTGATACAGCTTTGTGTATTTTGGAACAGTCCCATCATTTTAAAGCATAAATATTATTTGAATTTTTCAGAAGATCCCTTTAGGAAGATCTTTACCATTGCCCATCATCACTAAAAGATTTTCGGAATAGGATTTTTTTATCAGAGCATCGCAGCTGTTCAGGAGGCACCTTCTATGTTTGGGCATCAAAAGCCTGAAAGAATCCATCTGGACACATAAATAAGCCAAAGAGCAGAAGGAAACAGAACACTTACTCGAGGACATCCCGGTTGAACTGCTTCTGTCTGTTACCCAGGAACTCGCCAATCATCTGCCTACTCAAGCCTTTCCTCTGCAGCAGGAAGTGGGCCACACCCACCGGAGTGTCCGGAACGAAGCTTCGCTCTATCAGATACTGGATGCCTTTTTCTGGTTTCCTTGAGGCATGCAAACAAGTTAGAAGAGTTAAATCAACAGAGACACGAAAAGGAAGAAGTGAGGACAGAATCCAGATCGGTGATTATCTTACTGCACTTCTGGCTCTGGCCAAATGTGTGTCAGATGAGGGACAGGATTTAGGAAATAAGGAAGGGAAGGAGGTGAGTGATGGAATGAGGACTGAGAGGAGGGAGTTATCTTGCTCTGTGGTGTTACTGAAATATGATTAAAATGAAGTTAAAGGCTGGCTTTAAAAGAAACTAAATCTACAACAATGATCTCTGATTAAATGGCATCATAGAGGCACCAAGTGACTGCAGGAAGTGAAGCAGGGTGAACCTCGAGTAAAACAGGCAGACATATCTTATCCAGTCAACAACAGCTGGGTCATTAAACAATATAAAAAACACTGTGTGGAATGAATGATCATGTCACTTTTGAGATTAAGTGCACATTCACACCAGGATAGACCCTGGGACTGCCTTTGATTGGGTGAGAATGATAAAAATATCCCACCTTCCAGTGGTTTGGTTTGCTTTCATGCTGAACTTTACTGAAGCGAACCAAACCACCTGGACATCATGTAGTTACAACAACTGCTCACTAGGGGGAGATATTCTCTGAAAGGACCACTGACCAAGAAGAAAGAAAAAAGAAACATCTCATGAGTGTTCCTGCTATTCCAGATTTACCGTATCTTCCATGGACGTGGACCAGGGTTTGTTTAAAACGGATGAAACAGCACCGGTGTGAATGCACCCTATAAGATGTTAGGGGTGTACGTACTTGTTGAAGAGGTTTAGGCCAATGCGGTAGTGTCTCTTGCGAATGATGTCATTGCTGAAAGCGGGTGAGTCCCAGCTGTTGCGAGTTTCTTTGTGGTACGTCTGTTTGCTGAGGGTCTGCTCCCTCAGGCTATCCCGGGATGAGGACTCAGAGCTGCAGTTGATGGTGTCATTGGAGTTCGATGTGCTGTTGATACTGTCATTATCGCCATCAGAGAAGTCCGACTCAGATTTGCTCTGTCGGTTTCCAGTGCCATTGATAGCCAGGTGGGCCTCCAGCTGCCGGGGACGGTGGCGGGAGGCGTCGTCTTCTCTGGAAGGCCCCCGAGGTGGCAGGCTGTGGCTGATGTGTTTGGGACTGCTCTGCTGGTTGCTGAGGCTACGCTCATAGGCGTTCTGTCTTTTCAAAGAGCTGCGGTCAGAACGATCGCTCAACTCCACGGAGCTGTCGCTGGGAGGCTCTATGGTCAGTAGCGGTAGGTGGTCTACCCGCAGATGCTGCTCTTGGCATTCTAAGGAAGGTGTGCTGCGGCAGCTGGTATCGGTATCCCCCTTTTCATCCTTATGAACCAGGGACCAGTAGTCCTGGGAGGAGTTGAGGGATCGCTGCCGCATGTCAGATTCTGTGCTAGAGGGGCGGTCTACAGACTGAGACAGAGGCAAGGGGGGTGATAACTCTTCCTCGTCAATGTAAAGGGTCACATCACTGTAAGATGCTGTCATCTCGTCCAGTTTGCGGTGTTCTAAGGAGCCTTGGGAGGGTTTCCCTTCCCTGTCCATATCCTGGCGGCTTCTCCCTGGTTCAGGCTGGCTATCATCACTGTGCAGGCTGCGGCAGTTTAATGCATCATCTATGGACTCGGCTAGAGATTTGACCTGCCTGGAAAAGGCATCTTCTAGTTCTGTGATGGCATCCGTGAAATCGCTCTGTGTGGCAGGGGTCTTGGCCTGCATGCCTCTTTCCCCACCATGTTCAGACTGAACCAGTGCACTAATTTTAGTGCCATCATCTGTTAGCGAGACCTGCTTTCCCTCAAAGTAGGAACTGTTGACTTTTTCAGGTCCTTCAAAGGAAAACTGCATTCTCATATTGGATAAAACAATCCGTCTGGACATGCGGTTCTCAGACATAGAACTTCTAAGACGCTCAAAGTTTTTGTTCATCTGGTACTGTCTGAAGGCTGTCTGGATGGTGCGGGCAGCATGCCGGGTTATGAAACGCCCACCATATTTACGCTCTAGCATCTCCACCTGCAAAAGAAAAAGGAAAATTTTGTTGTAAGGTTCCAGAAGAAAAAAAACTTAGCACATTATTAATCTCCTAATGCTCATTCCTCATTCCATCAGATTTCTCAGCTGCCATATCAACACATACTAAAATTTTGTCATACTCAGGAATGCAAAGGCCTTATGTGCTGAATGAGACGCTACAAGATGACTGAAAGCTTCTTAATACTGTGGTTAGTAGATGCTGCAACTGTTGGGTCAGGAAAGCTGGAAGAAAAGCTTGAATTTGTCAGCAACCAGTGCGGGTCAAAGGTAATGTGGAGCCCTAGGTGAACCTCAACTGTGGTGCCCCAAAATTAAATATGTAAAAAAGGCACACTGTGTTTTTAATCTGAAATCCAGCAGCAACATGGAGGAGTGAGTTTGGCACTTCATCAGGTTCATACATTTAGTCTCTAAATACATGTTTTAAAGTCTCTAAATGCCAGCACTGTTTTAGCAATTTTATCATATGAACTAATTATTTAAAGTAAAGCACAATGATGATATTTTACTGCATTAAAATGCTGCTGCAGATGATGACGAACTGCTGCTAATGATGATGCCACTGATGATGCTGCTGCTGCTAATGATGATGATGCTGCTGCGGCTGCTAGTGATGCTGCTGATGCTGCTGCTGCTGCTGATGCTGCTGCTGCTGATGATGATGACGGTGCTGCTGATGATGATGCTGCTGTTGATGATGATGATGAAGATGATGCTGATGATGATGCTGCGTAGGTACCAAGCCTTGTTGCTAGTTGCTTTTTTGAAAAAAGTCGCTAGAGGAGTCTAAAAACCTGCTAAATATAGCAACAAAGTCGCTAAGCTGGCAACACTGCACATCACCACGACCCAGTGGTGCGAAGCGGCATTGCAACCGAGCTTCTAATGATAGCAATTAAATATTTTCATTTTCTTGTCTTGATGACGGTTATTACATGTAACTACTAAAAATTTATGTATCTTCATTTGGATGCATATTAACTACATCAATTGGGTGAAGCATGAACATAACCTGTAGTGTGAATGGAGCCCTGTGTTAACACCTGCTGGTAGATTTGGCTTACTAGTGTGGCACTGGCGCCCCCAGCAGACGGCGCCATAGGCAACCACCTAGGTCGCCAAAATGAAAGACCGGCACTATCAGCAACTAAACTGTTTCTGGTAGAAATTCATACTTTATTAACCCCTGAGGGAATTCATTTTATTTCAGTATAAGTACTCAGTATAAACAGTCATTGTGTGATAATGAAAGACCTTCATCAACCGAGTTGAAGAAGCCTCTGCCTGAGCACACTTTGTTCCTGACTATGTTACAGAGATGATGCACAGTGATGTCAATTATGTTTAGCATGTTGTGCAGCTTCCTTCTCTGCACAGCCAGCTCCAGATCAGTCCTCAGCACAGAATCAGAATTTCTTGGTCCATTGGTTCAGTTTCTTTAGGTCTCTGGCTCTGATGCTGCTCCCCAGCAGATGCTGGAAAGCACACTGAACTCTCCTTATAGAACACATGTAATATCTTGGTTCGAACATTGAAGGTGGTAAGCTTCTTCAGAAAGTATCTGTAGTTGTCCTCGTGGCCACACAGGATGGGAACAGTGTTCAGTTTATTCCAGCTCCACATATAATCCACAACCATCTAGATTTGAGCTGAAATGGCGTTACCATGGATAACATGGATTAGACTGATACTGCTGCTGAAAAGAAACCTGAAGGATGATGGGACTGAAAAATTCTTTAAATTTGGTGCGCAGTCTAGCATCACATAGACCCTGATAAGTTATTTCTGTAAAGGTCAAAGAGTCACTCCTTAAACTGGAAAACTGGACAGAAATCCATCTGTTGTAAACTGCATGCTGTGTACTACTGTAAAATGAGATTGTTAGGGTGGTGTTGAGCACTGACTTCCACCCTCTTTCGCACACTGACCTAGTTTCTAGCTGTGGATTCCTGGTGTAAAATGACACTAATCATGTTTAACTGCTTTAAGGGAGGAGACATGGATGTAAAGCTGTCATTAAGAACATGACAGCCACTTTCATGACAACAGAAACAACTGCTTCTCAGAAGGTCTCAGTACCCATGATGCAGCTGTGTGGCCACGAGGGGGTCAGCCTGACAGCAGCTTGTTGTCAAATTTGTTTTAATAACCTTCAGATTGCTGTAATAGAGGTTTTTATTGAACTATAATTAATGGTTAATTGATCAAATTTGCATCTTCAAACCATTTTTGCTACAGTATTTTTGTGTCTGTTTTTTTTTCTTTTTTCAATCTAAAATCGGCCCTCATCTATCAAATTTGCAGAGTTATGTGGCAGACTTGCAATTTGCACCATTTATATTTTGTGCAAAGTAAAGAACTGTGACTCTCAGCTACCAGGCATGGGCTGTTTCCATGAAACGTTTATGTTCCCGCCTCTGACTCTGGTTTTTAGGCTGCCAAACAACACCTCTTTATTCTGTTCCACCTCACAAGGAAGGCTTTCCATCTCCACCTCCCAAAAGGTTCTTTTATGGCAGAAAACCTCCTCTCCATCACCTAACCTCACTGGGTGGGCCTCTGGACCAGAATAATTAAGAGTGTACCATGTAAATGTGGATAGATTTCAGAAGCTGCATCTATCGAGGCTGATCGCTCCTACGCTGGATCGGTCAGATACCAAGATGTGATTTCATTTCCGTGATAGTGGGATAAGTGAGGGCTCTTATCATTCCACTGTGATCATCACGGTGCAGTGTGAACGGTACCGAAGTGACACGCATGTGCAGAGGATAACACGTCACGTCGTATTTACGGATGCACTGGATGCTTCACGTCCATCAGTGTGGAAGTTCCTCCACTCTGAACCGATAAAATCATGTCTACTTGATGAGAGAAGGAGAAGAAGTAAAAGAAGCGCATGAAGGTTAACAACGGYCTGTTGTGGAGCAGTGGCTCCTCCTGCTGTACAGAGGCATGAACAGACGATGCAGACGTCTGCAGAGTCCTGCACGGTCCAGTTTTATCAACCCAAAACCTGCTAGGAGGATCACCAAACCCGACTCGACCATTAGGACATAAAACGTGAGCTGCACGTTACCACATGCTAACTGTAAATACACCCCACCTCTCCTTCACTGCTTTAYTTTGCTTCATTCGTTGGTATATTTACAGAGCTGCTGGTGTGTAGTCGTCCTTTTCAGTTCCAATAAAAAAACAACAGTAAATATCGTGAAACAGCAGAATTGTGACGTTTGTCCGACTTCTGTGACGTCAAAGTCGGGTGAAATACGACGTGACCATTCAGACGGAGGTCGCTTCCACACAGATCAGATATATATCCCAACTAGGACCACAAAGGAACGTGGTCTGGGTCGGAGTTTAGAAGATTTGTGCCGTTCAGACTGTCATTAAAAACCAGGTATGAGTCACAAATCAGGCAAAACATCAGAACTGAGCTGCAGTGTGAATGAAGCCTATCGGATGTTCCAGAAGTTTCTCCAGATACATAAAGATAAATCTGAAGTGACTGTGTTTGCAACCAGAGATTAGAGTCCAGCTTCTGTCAGCAATGTTCAACAACGGTTCAGTCCAGGAATCTCCTGAAGATCAGATCTAGAATAAGAGAACTGATGACTCAGCATTAAAAAGCTGTTTTCAGTCGTCATGACGACAGTAATGCAGCTTTTACAGGTGTCTCTAAAAAATCACTGGCGCACCTGCAACTGATCCGGATGCTGCTGCACCAGGCCTCACAAAGACCAGAGAAAGTTCTGGGTCTGGTCCAGAAGATACTTCAGATCTGCTGACATCATATGAACCACTAAGGCTTCCAAGATCATTTGGGTCCAGTTTGCTAATGTCTGATCCAGACCTTGAGAGTCCTGGAAAAGCTGGAGTCTGAGCCAGACCTGGAGAGTCCTGGAAAAGCTGGGGTCTGGTCCAGAGCTGGGTTCTGATAAATCTTCTTTCCTGCTGCTTTTCCTTCTCTCTGTTCCAGGTTATTGTGGCCTGGTTCTCCAGGTTTTCATGCCTGTCCTGCTTCCTGCTGAAATCCTTTAATGATTCATGTGAAGCCCTGTCAGTCGTCTCGTACACGACGTGTTCTTTCACCTCTGTGATCAGGACTAAAACCGGCTTTGACTGACCCAAGAGTCCAAACCATGTTCATAACAAACTGAACCGGCTTCACCTTGAGACCAGCTCACAGGGTCGGGGGATGTTTTCAGCCTCTCATTCGACTGAAACATTCTGAAAATGAAGCTGCATAAAGTTGGAACTTTGTGAATTAGTGGTGCTTCCTGGGTTTCGGTGGGACCAGATTCAGTGTGTGGCACACACGCAGACTCTTCCTCAGGATTCAACCCTCCCCCTCTCACCTGCTTGTCCTGGAGGTCGGATGAGAGCTCATAGCTCTCGGACAGCGAGCGGGAGCGCTTGATGGCCTCCTCCTCGGCCTGCTTGCGGAGGATGGACTGGGAGTGCTGGAGCTTGGGCCTGCGGGGCCGTGGGTTGCCCGGCAGCAGGATGCGTCCGTAGAGCTGGCTGTCCAGGTGGCCTGGGCCGAGCCCGCCGCTGTGGGTCACTGGGATGCAAACGTAGCCACCGTTGGGGTCCACAGAGGTGCCCACCTCACTGCCTGGGGCATCACCTTCCACACTGGACACACACACACACAGAAAACACACTAACTTAGCACACGGAAAGGACACGCTGCCTTGTGTGTCGGCAGGGAACACGTGACAGATGTGAACTTTGATACTGCTGGTGGGGTATAAATACGAGGGAGAGAATTTATAGCAGCAGTCTGGGTGCCGCCTGTCAGCTTCACACAGAAACAACCTCCAGCCACGAAGCTCCATCTTAACTAGAGGAGAGCTCGTCTTTATGAATACTCTTCAGAAGCAGCAAAAAGCTTAACACTCACTAAAATCCCCACAACATTATGAGGCGCTCAATCACTGAAACGCAGCGACTCAATGTCAGGACTGACACGTCCTGAATGTTAAGATCCACTCAGATCCTCAAAAGCCAACCTAAACAGCTCATTACTTAACCAGCTTCACTGTCCCTCGCCTCTCACCCTCTGTGGTTTGCTGACGGCCTACAGCATGTTCTGCTCTGCTACACCTGACAACAAGCTGCTCCACCCCAGAACACTTAGTTTACTTATTTTCCACAGAAACAGAACAGGATGCCGGTACAAGCAGATTACACTGCACATCTGTTAAATCTGCACACTGAGAGGCAGCTAGAGACAGAAACCAAAGTAAAAGCACCTTTTCAGCATGTCAGACAAGCGCCTGGTAATGTTATCAGGACTGTTTGCTCAGGCTCATATGCTCCATTCAGGTGACCTTAGCCCTTAAAACCCTGAATCCTGGGCAGGATATAAATGCCTGGAAAATTTTCATAGATCATGCTAAGAGTAATCTATTATCCCACAGAGCTACACACTACTGTTCCTGAGACACTGAAGAGGATTGAACTGAGACCTCGGTGGTTAGCTAGCTAAGTTTTAAGGGTTACTCTCCAAATCTCTGTGGTAAACAAGTGAATACAGTATGTGTGTGTGTGTGTGTGTTTGTGTGTGTGTGTGTATAACAGCAATAATAGCAAGTGAAATCACTAGTATTTAAAGGCCACACTGAGTCTGCAGATTCCTTCAACACGACCGTGCAGCTCTTTGGAAAGCGATGAATCCGTGTTGCACGTTGTTATCTATCTACCACCTGACCAAGCCACTATACAGAGAAGAACCTCTCCAGTACATGAAAACTGGAACCAACTGTAGCAGAACCCAACATTTCCTCATCTTCACCCCGACAGCTACAGTCTGCTAATAAACTGGAGCCTTTTACCTTAAAGCAACTTTTCCCCCAAACAAAACAAGATCACTGATTTCATTTAGTTTATCATTAGCATGATGGATGAAGCAGAAAGGCTCAGGAGGACATTCGCCTACAGATCATCTATCACTGTGTGTAACCTTGTCAAACATGCAGGTTGGACAACAAAGCTAAAACAAAAAGCTTACACCATAACATCTGAAGCCCAGAGGAGGGAAACCAACGAAGCTGAGGCTAACTGCTTATCTCATATTTAACCGCAGTATTAAACACCACATTTAATTCACCCTGACTGTCCATGTGTGAACCATGTGAGCAGATCAGGAAGGCAAACAACATGCGTGTTACTGCTTCCATATTTTCATGGGAAAGTCCAGCAGAGGAAGAGTTTTTCCCTCCAAACTAACAGAGTAAATCTTCCTGGTGTGAAGGTGGAGGACGTCTCAGCTCAGACCCGGCGCTGTGGGCGGGCCCCAGTGGGCAAGCCCCGCCCATTAACCAGTCTGGTCCTCCCATCCATCCTTTTCATTCTAAATACCTCGAAATTTAAATACCTTTCAATATAATTTCATTTCTAATTATTTAACAGCTATTTTATAGTGGTACTAAATGGTCAAACGTAGAATAAGTTCCCAGATGAGAAAACTTCTCTCTGGAGATATTTGCAATTTGTGTGTGTGTTTGTACATTTAATCTGTGTGTGTGTAATCACCAAATCCTGTGAT
>CM047977.1:1754249-1765977 GCA_026261665.1 Melanotaenia duboulayi
GTTAATGGTGTGATCATATTCTGGGGTGTGTGATCATATTCTAGCTTATTGTGTGATCATATTCTAGCTTAGTGTGTGATCATATTCTGGGGCGTGTGATCATATTCTAGCTTAGCGTGTGATCCTATACTGTAAAAGCTCTGTGGTTTATTTTCTAGTTACATCTCACCTTGCTGTTTAATTCCTAGCCTTCAACCCGGAGTGACGTTAGGACAGTGACTGAAATTTCATTACTCTGATTTTAGTTGGTTTTATTAGTTATAAATGTTTTCAAAGTAATGCCGGTCTGTTTTATGTTTATTTTTGATTCTACAGCACTTTGGTCAGTCTTGTCGTTTCTTAAAGTGCCCTATAAATAAAAATGGTATGGAATGCTGGAGAGAGAAATAACAGAAATAACAATTTTACCATGTACAAGGTCCAGAGGATGTGGTGCTGATGTACATGCACAGTGTTTGACAGGTGGTTGGATTCCTTCATGGTTGTTTCCAGGATGATCTAAACTCTCAAATCAGAAATGAAATCTTGTGTGTGGTTGTGTTGTAGTATGTGGTGGAAGCAGTGCTGCCTGAGCACCATGAAGGAGAACCAGTGTGAATCAGGCGTGGCTTCAGCCCGAGCAGGACACACGTGTGAAGATGACGAGGAACACCCGTGCAGAGATGACTCCCACCAGGTACAAGCACTGGAAAATGGACAAGAAAGAAACTACAGAAACAGTTAAACCTTAAGATATGAGATCATATGTGGATGACAAACACATTTATCCATCAGGTTCTTCATAAAACAAACTATTAAGTAATTAAAGTTCCCCCTTAGAAGAAAAGGAAGGTATGAATCACAGATTTTAATAGTTCAAGCTGAAAGTGGAGTTGAAAGCAGTTCAAAGTTGAGTACTGGGAATAATGAGTCAGGAGAGCTGTGCCTGTTTTTATTTGTTTAGCTGAAAGGGTTGAAAGATCCTTGTTTTAACAGAGTGACATTTCCGTGTGAGGCGTGAGCCAGCAGGGAGGTCTATTTGTGTTTACTGGCAAACAGGTTGAAATGTATGAGCTGTGAATACTTCCATATGGAAGCGGGCCCTGCGGCTCAGACGGCATTTCTCCACCGAGGAAACTTTCTGCTCCAGTCTCCGAGCTCACCGGGTTTTAGAGGAAGGTTGCAGGGAAAAGCTATAGTCTGCTTTTCTTTGTAAGACATGTGGTTCAGCTTACAGCTGAAAGGCTTTGTAGCTGGATGAACCGGCCAAGTCAAACTCGGCTATTTGTTAAGCAGGTCAGAAACTGGAGAGCCAGACAGGAGGTGGTGATTAGAGACGCAAGGGGCACCTCGCTGATACATTCATCTCCGGCTGTGTGGATGTGCAGGTGTGCTGCAGCTGCTGTGCCCTCGGCCTGTGGATGCGACGTGGAGGACAGGACTGCGAGGCCCCCCAAAATCTGAGCTACCCGTGCAGTCACATCTTCCTCACCTGCTGCGAGCACGAGGATGGTGTGGGTCAGCTTCCAGTGAGGAGGAAGGAGAAACTCAGACCAACGGCATTGCCCAGAAGAGGTATCTGCTACACCAGGAGTTCCTAACCTTTCTGGTAACATTTCCAGCATTAACACATTATTAACACTGTATTAATTTAGTTTAAGGCTCCATATAAACTGCAGGCAGAAATGTCTCAAATGGGACTTTATTGTCCATATCTGACCCGTATCTGATCTTTTTATTACTGTCTCAAAGGCACAAATCTGACCCAGGATGCTTTAATATGTGGTACTAGATGGCATACATATCAGATCTTTGTCAAGGCCACCTCAGTCTGAACGGTCAGAAATCTGGATCAGGTCCTGACTTTGTATCCACAGGTGTCCAGAGGAAGCTACTACGGCACAAAAAGCCGTTGTTAGGATTTCTTCCCTTATTTCCTCCTTCTCCTTCTTTCCTTCACTCTGGTCATTATTTGTCAGTGCCGACGATGCAAGCGCTTCCAGATTAATACCCAAACCCGAGTAGCGTCCACATTAGTCCCACCCCTAATATGTATATATTAGGGGACTTTAACACATTAATTATGATTAATTAATTACAAAAAAGTTAACGTGTTAAACAATTAACACATTTAAACGCAGTTTGAATTTCATACAATGCAAAACGTTTGTCAGTGTGTGGGTTTCTCGTACACCAAAAACACTGGTGCATACATCAGAGCTCGGCTAACCACTTAGCTACACTGGCGCTATATTTAGCGAGTTTTCAACTAGCAACTATATTAAAAAGAAGCGCCTAGCAACAGGCTGGACTCGAGCAGTTAAAATACCAAAAGACTAATTTTTTTACTGGGTTGAAATGTGATTAAATGCTTTTTATCAGACTTTGATTCAGACGTCCACTAAAATACATTTAAATAAAACAAAAAATGCACACACACACACACACACACACACACAAACACACACATATATATATATATATATATCACTAAATAGTCATTATAATCTCCTGGACTTTGGCTCGAAAAGTTTTCCTCTAACTCTAACTATTTATCATGTATGTGAACCTGCACAGACAAGAAAAGCAACAAGCTAACAATAAAATTAAATCAAGCTGCTAGAAGAGCGGATTTAAAGTTCAATCAGGATTATTAACAAAAAAACTACAAATCTTTAGATTTTGCTGCTTAAAAAGGGAAATTTACTTAATAAAATAATGCAGGGTTAAAATAAACACATTTTAAACAATTAAAGGTTTAAATTTAATAATCTATGAATAAAATTTAAATAAGCAATTTATTTATTTAATAAACTTTTTCTTTAAATACTAAAATGATCCACATTTATTCTGCAGCATTAGACAAACGTTCTCATCCAAAGCTGAGAGTTTGCTGAGATTATTTTTCATTCTGCTGGCTCCGACGTCCTCCTCCTGGAACCCCCTGTCCTGGAGAAGCCAGGCTGAACTTTTTGGAGTTGGACCAGACTGAGCTTCAGGCGTCAGTATTTGCCTCCACTGCAGCTCATGTTGCAGGTGGTGAACGGGTCTAACGTTCCAGAAGACGGAGGCTCTGCCCTGATTGGCCGGGGTGGCGTTTGCTTTACTGTAATGTGAAATGTGATGTGAGCAGAGATGAATCAGAAACAGATGGCTGCTCAGGCTGTTGTTGCTCTGCTTGCAGTAGGGAAGGGTTCCTCGTCTCTGATCCATCACACAGCTCGTGCTGCTGACATTTACACCAGTGGCTCTCAGACACCTTGGATTCCACAGAAGCATCCAAACATCCGTTTTCTCTGAAAATATCTGATTTCTGAAGGAAAACAACCTGGTTTAAACCCAGGAGAGTTGATGGACATGATGTGGTGAGGGACACGAAGGCCGTAAATCACGGTTATCACAGTATTGATTCAGTGGAAAATTATTCAGTGTTTACTGATATCCTGAACTCTGCCGTGATATGAGCTTGATTAGACTGGATTCAGGATCCATAGATCAATATGAGACGATGTCTCAACTTGAACAACTTAAACATTTAAATAAAAAAGAGCATGTTCTTTCATGTTTTAAAATTTAATTTGGATCAAAGCTTTCAGGCTGACGGTCGCTGAATTGATGAATCCATGTAGAATAAATGAGCCTCATTCACCAACTTCTTCTTAAGAGATTCACCAACGTGTTGGTAGACTGAGAGATATTGTTCATATCTCTCCATGAGTTTAAAGGACAGATCAACTGGTCCTAGTTTGCAGGTAAATACCTGAAAAGGTCTGTAAAAGGTCATTAGATGAAGGACTGTGTTCAGAGACAGACCAGGAAAAATAACAGAACACCAGAAGAAAGTAAAGAATATTAATAAAGATGTGAACGGAAATCTAATTTTCCTCATTTTTGAAGTGATAACATGGTTATACATAAACACGCTGAGAATCAAATCATATAAAATCAACTTTAGGTACAAACAGATCATTAATTCCCCCTGAACCTGGATGACAGCCTGCAGTCTGGTCCATGAACGCATCAGGAGCAACATCGTGATGGCAACGGCAGCCAGCGAACTGCAGTCTGGTCCATGAACGCACCCTGATTAACATTGTGATGCCAACATCAACCTGCAGTTGGGTCCTGAACGCATCAAGGCCAATATCCTGGTGCTGATGTGGCTAAAGAGAAACATTTTTTAAACTACTGCAGCTTTTAAAGAAATGACCTTGTGCTTTCTTAACACGTCCAGCAGCCTGTAGGATGTTAAACGATGGATGGAGAATCCGAGACAAGATATAATGCAATCTGTTGGCCTTTGTTGCCATGGAATCTTATCATAGGTCCTGAAAGAGCCCAAAACACGCCAAGAAATTAGTTGAACATTACAGCCTACAGTGTGAAAAATAACCTTAACAGTGATCGTCTTGAAAGAAAGTCAAACGCATCTAAAACAAGAAAACCGTGCGATGGGACCAACTATGGTTTGCTGCCACCATGCAGCTCATCACATCAAAATAACAGCATGTTTTGTAAATTACAAAAGTAATTTTAAACACAAGACTGTATGTTTGTAGTTGTATTTTACTAAAATGAACATCAGAAAACAGCATAAACTTTCCTGAGTCTTCATAGGTACGAAGAGTTTCATGAATGCCACAATCTTTGTAAAAAGTTTGTTGACAGTCAGGATGAAAAAATGTGTTTTTAGGACCGGTTGGTGAATCAGGAACATTGTTTAGTTGCTCCTCTAATGTATAAAACGTGGTCTGATAGTGTGACTGAATGTGCAAACAGAACATTAAATTTATCTTGGAAAAGCAAAAGATTCACCTGAAAATAATTTTAATTATTCTTTTCAGATTGAATTTATCAGGACCAGACACACAGCCTGTAATCAGGGTTTATTAGTCGGCCTGTAGCAGGAATAGCTGGATCCCAGTCTAATGGTGAGGTCAGTCTTCCTGCTGTTATTTCACAACACGAGAGAAATTCTGCTAAATCTTGTTCTTTAATGAGCTGCTCTGTAACCACAGACTGCATCTCATTTCCTCGACTTTAAGCGGGAAATTTCCCTGATGTCATTCTGTGGGAATTAATTAACCTGCTGAAAGCTGGGACAGGTTCAGGGGCTGCACAGACTCCAAGTCAGCTGGCTTAATAAAGCCCTCTCTTTTCGTCTAGTTTTCTCTCTCACACACTCACGGTGCATGAAAGAAGCCTTTATTTCTAGGTTTTTTATGGATGAAAAGTCAGATGAGATGCACTGTAATTATTTCCATATGGAGATCTATTTTCAGTCTTTTCATAATATAAAAAAGAAGCATTACTCAATCCACTGAATGTAAACCAGGCGATGACTTGGACACATTTTTACTGAAAAATGACATGTGGGGGGGTGAAGTCTATTTTGTCGAACCAAAGCAGAGTAATCAGTAAAAATCTGACCTAACATTTAACTTCACACACTGTTTTCCTGGCGAGAGGATTCCACACCTGCACTTTTCCCATGATCTTTTTTAAACTTGCAACAGTTCAGCTGCCCCGTGTTGGCTCTGTGCAGTGACTGATCAGCTGATCGGCTTTTCTCTCTTGCTGCGAGTGTTTATGGATCAGATGAGAAGGAGGAAACTAGCGGTTCATAGTTCACACCGTCACATATTTACCCAAAAGTGTTGTTGCTGACAGGACCTTCTCTAACACAGTAGCTGCTGGTGGTTGACAGTTTATACTTCAGCTATGCAGTGCCAGGTCTAGAAAAGTTCTGATGGGGGGCAAGGAGCCCTGACCAGGACAGCAGAAATCAGCACAAACACTCACACTTAAATGATACAAAGGAAAAAGCTGTTTTTATCCAGATCATCGGTTTTATTAGAGTTTCTTCATCAGTGTCGGCTGTTTAACTTCAGTCGTCACATCTGCTGCTTTAGATACGGTCAGTTATCACCATGGAGACGGTTGGTGAGATGATGATATATGAATTCTGCATTATGATCTAGAACATGGTAGAGATGATTTATAACAACATATAGAAGTACATTACATGGTGCATTTACTGATTATTGGACATCTGACGTTTACCCATGAGAAGGTCAGTATACATTTATTATTTGTAGCATCGTCTCATTCTGGTGATACGGTGCAGTAAAAACGGGTGATTAATCTTTTGAAATTATTTGAAATTTATAATTATTTAAAAGCTGTGATTAATTTGATTAAAAATTTGAATAATTTGACAGCCCTAGTTTATTTATAAATACCTAATTCACGACATATAACATCTTAGGAAAGAAGAAAATTAAATTCAGTTCAGACAGATTTGATCCAAATAAGTCATTTTTTCTGTTTTCTTTCTTTTTTTTTTTTTAGCCATAGTGATATTGACAACTTTGAAGCCGTTCTGAGCAGGCGAAGGTGGAGTGTGCATGGCCGGTAGACAAGGGTGGGGCGTGCATGGCTGGTAGGCGAGGGTGGGGCGTGCATGGCTGGTAGGCGAGGGTGGGGCGTGCATGGCTGGTAGGCGAGGGTGAAGCATGCATGGCAACGGTGAACATTGGAGCAAGACCTCATTCCCAACAGAAGATAAAAGTATGTTCAGCTCATGAACTTGTTTTCTCTTATTGGCTTTTTATCAGGTCGATGAACTCGCTGAAGTTTTCCTGAAATGTTTTTGTTGCTTTCTGAGTGCATTGAACTATTTCAGAAAGGTCTTTCTTTTTCCTCCTTAACAACATGGAACAACCTCCTTCACCTGGAAACTGGTGATCACACCTGTCTGAGGTGTTATCAGTCACCTAAACAGACATCTTACCCAGACAAACTGAAATCCGTTTACTGAAATCCTTTTTGCTGAATCATCTGGAACTCAGTGCAGTTCCCCAAAAACCAGTGCAACCATCCAATTGGTATCTAGTTTTCCATGGCTGAACCCAGATCGAAGCAGAAAAGAAACATCAGATGTTACATAATAAACCTTTTAGACCTTTTGACTGTCATAGAGATTGTGATGCCGTTCTTTTTCTAGTGTTTTGTGGTTTTATGACGGAGGTGTGTCGGTTCTGGGATGTTTCGGGCCTCTCTGTTTTCAGTCTCAGACAAAAAGCTCCACACGGAGGCGTTCTCCATCCGAGCTCCAGACCAAGCTGCCAACGCCGTGGAGGAGCAGCTGGATGTGGACGAGTGTCGACTTGACCAGGGCCAGCTGTGCCAGCACACCTGCAGCAACATCTGGGGCTCCTACCGCTGTGGCTGCCACCGGGGGTTCATCCTGCAGGACGATGGACACTCCTGTGCACCAGGTACCTCACAGTCATGACTAAGCCAATCAGAAGCAGAGGGGGCGGGCATTTGTAACAACTCCGCTTCCAAAAAACTCTACAAAACCAGAGCCACGTCTTCCACCAGGCTGGATGCATTTCAGCTGTTTTTGACTACATATGTCACGTTATATAATTTAATGATTTATAAAAATAGTAGTCAGGATGTTATGTTGACCGTTCTTCCTCCTTATCTGTCTTTCTGAATTTTGTGTTTGGTGAATTGAATTAATATTGAATATTTATTTAAGTTATTTGCTTATTTATAATTTGTGATTATTGTCATAGTTTTGTATGTTGTTTATACATGACAGAAAATACAGTGAAACAGTTCAATAAATGTGTTTTTGCTCATTTTTCCGGACCTCTGGCCTTCAATGGACCTTTGAAAAAAAGGTTTGAGAACTCCTGGTGTAAAGGAAAAGAGCTAACATGCTAACAGAGCAACACACAGGCAGAACATTATCATCATCCTCCTCCTCCTCATGGCATCGGTTCAGATTCCTCGCAGCCTCAGATGGAAGATAATTAGCTTCTCTGTAGTAAAGTTTAATGACAAACATCCATCACTGATCAGATGAAGTCCTGGAACGCAGCTGTTTGCCAAGTTTCCTTCATGTCTCAGAAACAAATCCAGAAACTTCCTGTTTGATCCCCATTTATTCGAAATGCTTCACGATCCTTTCTGCATGTTGTTTTCATGCAGTAAGTCCAGAGGAGGACAACATCAGAGACATCAACAGTCCGGCTGTGGGTCCAATACAAAGCACAACCAGAACAACCACCAGCAGCGCTGTGCACCTGGATCCCTGCGCAGGTAAGGTCTCGTTTACATGTTCCACCGCTTTACAGTCTGCCCTACCAGGTAAATGAGCAGAGAGCTGTATGAATCTACTGGCCACATCAGCTCATGCAGAGGACAGCTCTTCACAGGATAAACCCAGACTTTCTAAATCTCATCGTTCATTGTGAGCGTAGGTCAACGTTATCCAGGGAGGATGAGTTTCCACGGTGAAGTCAGTTAGCTGAAGGTGTTGTTGCCAGTTCAGGTGTCCAGCTCCACATTCAGTACAACATGCTAGTTTAACACGTTTTTACTTTGCTTGAACTGTAATGTGATGATGAGTACCGTGATTTTAAACTGTCCTCATGAAGGGGAATGGACCCCTCTGCTGGGTAATGGTTACCCTTCAGTTTTTTGTTACTTGAGGGCATCTATGAGGGGCGTGTGAGACAGTATTCAGAATTACCTCATTCACACACTGTAGTAAGATTTCTGAAGTTACGTTGCACTAGTACTAGTGTGTGTGAGACAAATTTCACTTGAGACAGAAGTCATTTCGGCTGAAACAGAAGTCAAGAAGTAGAAAAAAAGGAGTGCATTTTCAAATCAAACTGAAGAGGAAGAAGATGGAGAACGCTGACAAATGAAGACTTATGCTGCACAAAAGTCTGTTCAGCCGCCTGGAAGTCTCATATCACGAATGAAAGCATTTCAGTACAGTGTGTTACAGGTTTCACCAGAATGTGTGAAAGATTTCAGTACGATGTACGAGAGGCTTTAGTATAATGTTTGTATGACTTAAATTTCACGTGTCTGTGAGAGGGTAATTCTGGGTAATGTCTCAAACGGCCCCTCATAGCATCCAGGCTTCAGAGAGGAATCCACGTGAGGCAGGGAAGTCTACAAGCAGTGATGCCGTCCCCATGTGTAGAGGCAGCATCTGCTCAGCACATTCACGCTGGTTTTACTGTGAGCCTGCACGCAGACCAGACTGGCACAACGTCCCAGACCGTCCTGTTTCTAAAGAGAAATCAGGACAGTTGCTGCTATGCATGAGCTTTCAGTCAGCAGATGGACGGCAGCAGCTCACAGCTGAATCCTAATCAATCTGAAGAAGGTTCTGGGAAAGCTCCCGGCCTCAAACGTTCCTCAAACTGCTGGTGATAGGAATGAGCTTCAGAGGGGGAATCAATGGTGAGCAGGGGCGTGGCCTCCTCTATCCCAGTAAAAGCTCACCGAGGTGTGAGCCATCCAGCGGTGAGAGATGAGGTGATGTGTGTATATACCTGCTGCAGCAGGACGCAGCCAAAAGGTACGATACTGGAGGTCTCCACTGGGGGCAGTACACAGCACCGGGACTCTGCAAGTCACGTTGTATTTCCAGGCATTTCCGTAAACAGTTTACTCATCTGCCGCCAACGGTTAGGACACGCGTGTTTATCACTGTGCAACCGGGTAGCTGTGGACAAGGTTTGACTCTTCAGAGCTATCCGCCCTGGTGTTCACCTCTGACCTCGTGTTCATGCTCTAACTTGTTTTTACAGAGAAAAATTTTAGCTTTATACTTTAAAAATAAACAGAGAAATAAATACAACTTGCTTTAGTTTATTCTAAATAATGATGGATGTTCTCAGAAGCTCCTCTCACCCCATTAAAAAAGTGCAGCATGGTTTAGTCCACATTTTCACTGGTCGATTCAATTGGGTTACAAAAGCCCCGTTTCCACCAACGAGTGCAGGTGTGGGCGGGTTGGGATGCATTTCTTTTTGAGTTTCCACATGCTAAAAACTGGGAAGGGTACCCTAATATCCAGCCCGACCTTTCCTTAGTTTGTGGGACCCTCTATTACATAGCTGAGGAATCTATTGCTATCCAGCTGATACTCTGCCTCTCAGGTAACGTTACGGTTCGCTGTGGGAACGCAACAAGATCACAGTTTACAGACCACATCCGCACCCTAACCGACCCGACCCGGCCCAACCTGCACCTGTTGGTGGAAACGAGGCTTGAGCCAATGTATGGATTGATCAGAAAGCCAGAGGAGGTGGGTAAACGTCATGTCGATCCCTAAAAAAGGAAAATGATGCAAGGAGAAGCAGCTGCTTCGTGATTACGCTGAGAGGAGAAACTGAACTAACGCCCGTCTAGGCTGTAGGATTCATTTACAGACGATACAGATTCATTACTGTCAAAAATTCATCCTCTTTTATTCCGCCAGTCGTTTGACAATAAGATGTCGCAGACCTCACTATAAAAACCAGCTCCTTCCAAACCCTAATTAAACCAGTCTGATTATTAAATGATCTGTTGGTGCATCTGAGGCACATGTAAGATGTCTTATAATTAACTTAATTATTTTACTCAGCTTGTTAACTAGAATGTCCTGAGGAAGTAGGATCTCTCAGTAAGGCCCACAGCCTACAGCCAGACAGGAACTTTCATTTTTCAAAGTGAACCCCGAAATTCCGGTGAGATTAAAATGACATTGTTTACCTGCGTTTACCAACAAGCTGATATTCAGTTACAGTTATTTTCTGATGTGAATCCATGTTAGTTTATACATGTTAGTTAGTTTATAGTTTATACATCTGACTATACATCTAACGTCTCTGTTTAAATGTTTCACTTGTGGCTGGAGTCTAAAAAAAAGTAAAACCTACCATTAGTCGGCTCACATTCATATTCTTTGGCTTTTTGCCCCAAAGTCCCCGATACTGATTCTGGCCTTAGTATTGATAATATTGATATTTTAATTAATCCGCGCAGCTCTAAGGGGGGGCCTAGGCCCCTGCAGAGCCCCATGTCTAGCAGCGCCCCTGTTGGTGAAACCTTGTGGGGAAACTTCCAGGCATATGTGACTTTGTAACAGAATTACGGTTAAATGGAGAGAATTGATCGTGCTTTTTGCTTACGATGAGGCTTGAAACCTTATCGAGAAAGCAACGTCCCAACTCGATGATGATGTTGACTATGAGAGTTTCTGGCTGTGCTGGGGCTGTGTGGGATCCGGAGGTGATGGTGATCACTGTGCTCGTCTCTTCCAGGAAACAGCGCCTGCAGTCAGCAATGTCTTCCAGTGGCGGGCCGAGCTCATTGTTTCTGCTTCACAGGATTCTTGCTGATGGCTGATGGACGCACATGTGAAGGTAAGCAGCCTCAGGTATTGTGATGCTAAACACCCTGACTGATTAGCTTCCAGTTGCCTGGTGGTGTAGATGTAGCCCTGCTTTCTCAGAACATGAGTCAAACACAGCCAATTAATCTGCGGTAAAAACACTGTGCATGAGGTCTGAACACACACCCAACTCCCTCTCAAAAGGCTCTGTGGGATCTTTACAAACATCTGTTCCTCTTTGAATGACTTGAAATAATAAACATGGTGCAAGATAAAACATAAACCAACCTGTCTGCACTGGTCAGCTCAAGTAGTGAACAATACAGATAAGAAAGTTAGTGAACCTGCGGGAATTATCGGGATTCGTTTGTGAATTTCTCTGAAAATGTAAACATGTAAATTACTGCTCTTTTCAAAATCAATGTCAACTTATTTCTATAGCACACCCCAAAGGCCGACCAGACGAGGAAAGCAGAGTTTATTACTAACAGAACTAAGAAATAACACACAGAATATAGTATAGTTTATAACCAGTATAAACCAGTCTGTAGC
>CM047977.1:1889023-1899197 GCA_026261665.1 Melanotaenia duboulayi
GGTCAGGGTTCCAGATCAGAGTTCCAGATACAGGTCAGAGTTCCAGATCAGAGTTCCCGATTCAGGTTAGGCTTCCAGATGAGAATTCCAAATCAGAGTTCCAGATCCAGATCGGAAATCCAGATCCATGCCAGGGCTCCAGATCAGAGTTCCTGATTCAGGTCAAGGTTTCAGATGAGAGTTCCAGATGATAGTTCCAAATCGGAGTCCCAGATCCAGGTCAGGGTTCCAGATAAGAGTTCCTGATTCAGGTCAGAGTTCCCGATTTAGGTCAGGAATCTAGATCAGAGTTCCAGATGAGAGTTAAGGTTCCATTTCAGACTTCCAAATCAGAGTCCCAGATCCAGATCAGAGTTTCCGATTCAGGTCAGGGTTCCAGATAAGAGTTCCTGATTCAGGTCAGAGTTCTCGATTTAGGTCAGGGTTCCAGATCAGAGTTCCCAATTCAGGTCAGGAATCTAGATCAGAGTTCCAGATGAGAGTTAAGGTTCCATTTCAGACTTCCAAATCAGAGTCCCAGATCCAGATCAGAGTTTCCGATTCAGGTCAGGGTTCCAGATCAGGGTTCCAGATCCAGGTCAGAGTTCCAGATCCAGATCGGAGTTCCCAAGTCAGGTCAGAGCTCCAGATCAGAGTTCCAGATCCAGGTCAGGGTTCCAAATCAGAGTCCCCGAACCAGATCAGAGTTCCAGATCTAGGTAAGGGTTCCAGGTCACAGTCCTAGATCCAGGTCAGGGTTCCAGATCAGAGTTTCAAATCAGAGTCCAAGATCCAGATCAGAGTTCCCGATTCAGGTCAGGGTTCCAGATCAAAGTTCCAAATCAGAGTCCCAGATCCAGGTCAGGGTTCTAGATCAGAGTTCCAGATCCATGCCAGGGTTTGGGATATGAGTTTCAAAGCAGAGTCCCAGATCCAGATCAGAGTTCCTGATTCAGGTCAGGGTACCAGATCAGAGTTCCAATCTGGAGTTCCAGATCCAGATCAGAGTTCCAGATGAGAGTCCCAGATCCAGATCAGAGTTCCAGATCCATGCCAGGCTTCGGGATAAGAGTTCCAAAGCAGAGTCCCAGATCCAGATCAGAGTTCCTGATTCAGGTCAGGGTACCAGATCAGAGTTCCAGATCAGAGTTCCAATCTGGAGTTCCAGATCCAGATCAGAGTTCCAGATCCAGGTCAGAGTTCCAGATCAGAGTTCCAGATCCAGATCTGAGCTCCCGATTCAGGTCAGAGTTCTAGATACAGGTTAGGGTTACAGATCAGAGTTCCTGATTCAGGTCAGGGTTCCAGATCAGAGTTCCAGATCCAGGTCCTGGTTTCAGATCAGAGTTTCCAATTCAGGTCAGGGTTCCAAATCAGAGTCCCAGATCCAGATCAGAGTTCCCGATTCAGGTCAGAGTTCCAGATCAGAGTTCCAGATCCAGGTCAGGGTTTCAGATCAGTGTTCCAGATCCAGGTCAGGGTTCAAGATCAGAGTTCCAAGTAAGAGTCCCAGATCCAGATCAGAGTTCCCGATTCAGGTCAGAGTTCCAGGTCAGGGTTCCAAATCAGAGCCCCAGATCCAGGTCAGAGTTCCAGATCCAGGACAGGGTTCCAGATCATTTAAGATCTGTGATTGGCTAGAAGTTGAGGGGGTGGTTCTGGTCGTGGAGACAGAGAGTGGGTACTGAGCTGATCGTACAGCTGTTGCCGTGGTTACGGCCTATAGCAGCTTTAATGCCGGCAACACTGGCTCACTTCTCATCATTCAGGATGATAGAAGAATATTTTAACTTTACATATGTGATGATTATGATTCTGATTGATCAACAGCCTGGTTTCTGTGGTAGGAAACAGTTTTATGGGCGACCGTTTTCACTGCTGCACCCCTAAACCTGCAGCAGAGCAGCTGTGTCTGTAGATGTTGAACTGTGAAACTGGATGGAGAAAGTTCAGAAAGTGAAGCTGCAGCTGACGTTGAACATGGCGTATCTTTTATCTGGTTATAAAATGTTGGACGTGGACCAAACTCCTAGTTACTGAAGAAGACATTCAGGTAAAGTCCTCATCAGAGGCAGCAACACGAGCAACTTGCTGCATCACTTTAGCTGCTAACATGCTGTGGAAAACCTCTGGAGAATGACTGAAACTAAGACCTTTTTTTCTTCATCCTCAGGTAAAACTGAAGAAAATAGAGGACACTGGAGTCAGAAATCACTGGTAGGTGGGTTTACTGGAGGAACTGACTAGGACAGACGGTGCTGGTTCTGGATCCTGTTCACATCTGGCTTCTTCTCTGCATGATGGAGCTTTAACCTGCATTTGTGAGTTTCAGGGTGAACTGTGTTCACAGACGGTGGTTTCTGGAAGTCTTCCTGAGTCCATGCAGTGGTTTGCAGTAGAGAATCATGTCTGCTCTTAATAATAATGGATTAGATTTGCATAGCGCTTTTCAAGGCACACAAAGTGCTTTACGTTGTGTCCATTATTCATTCACTCCTCACTCATGCCTGGTGATGGTAAGCTACATGTGCAGCCACAGCTGACTGGGGCAGTCGGAACATGGTAGCCAATCCGCGCCTATGGCCTCTCTGACCAACACTGAACATTCATCCACATTCATTCACTAATGATGACGACACTGGAGGCAAAGAGGGTGAATTGTCTTGCCCATGGACACGACAGATGACTGAGGGAATGGGATTCAAAGTGCCATATTTCCAGTTTTTGGATGACCTGCTTTACCGCCTGAGCCACTGCCATCCCCACTGCAGAAGATCACCAGCATCCAGCCTTGTATCATGCACACAGAGATTCCTTCTAATTCTCTGAATCTTCTGAGGATATTCTACACTGTAAATTCTAAAATAGTTCCACAGTTTTCGATCCAGTTTGTCTCAGATTGGTGAAGCTCTGTCCATCTTTCCATCTGAGAGACTCTGCCTCTCTGAAATGCTCCTTTTATACCAGTCATGTTACTGACTTGTTACCAGGAAACCTGGTTAGTTGTCCAATGCTCCTCCAGGTGTTTCTGGTTTGTACCAGGTACTTTTCCAGCCTTTTGTTGCTCCTGTTCCAACTTTTTCCATCAGATTCACCATCAGCTCATATTTTCATCTCATGGTGAAATGTCTACGTTTCATTCTGACATGTTTTTATCTTCTACTGGGAATAAAAGATGACCTGATGAGATTTTAAGGTCACTCTTTTTATTTAGTTTATACAGCATCCCAGCTTGTTTGGACATGAGGTTTTATGATGATCTTAATTGAAGAAATTGAAGAAATCTATGAGTCATTATTTATATTGATGTCACACAGGTTTCCAGCTCAGCTTTACCTTTTCCTCAGACTCATGTTTAGCTGATGAGCTGCCTCGTCTGCATCAGTTATTTAATCTTCATCCTTAGTCTGACATCATTAGTTTGGGCCAGCTGTGTTTTTCTGGATGGAGGATGACACCAACAGGAACCTCCGACCTCATGTTGAACCACACTCCCAGCCAATCAGGCCTCAACAGAGATCTTCTCCTGCAGTTTGCTATAACTGGAATCCACTCAAGACCTAAAAGGTGGAACATCTCTCCAGATCAGTGAGACAAAGACATGATCGGGAGGGTCTTCTGGAAGAACGATGGCTGAACATTTAGTGACTGAGAGGTCGCTTACAGACAAGAAGAACCTTACACCTCTTACATGGGAAGGCCACAGTTTGTCTGTCGAGCCTTAAATAAAAGTTTGTATCAGTGGAGGGCTGCCCGACTCCACGCAACAGCTTCTCTTGCTCTGGTCAGTCCAAAAGCCTCTAAATAAATATCAGCTTTCCCTTCTTGAGGAGGCCTCAAGCTGTCTAAACAATGATAGAAGGGGCGGGGGGCGCAACAAGCAACATGAGGCAGTCATGGGAAAGCAGAATGCACATTTCCGGGAACAGAAGGAAGAAATAGAATTTATTTGCCTTATTCTGGGAAGAACGACCTTAGATCTTGCGTTTGTTTAGATATTTTGGATTTGCCAGGTGCAGAGCATCACTGACTCAAGACGAAGGCTGTGGGAGACTTTAAACTGTGACACCCAACCACTCTGCTGCAGCCACAAAAACACAACGGCCATAATGTCTGACGAGGAACTGTGCTACAGTAGAAGGTAGCATTGTTGTGTTTTTTATTGTACGGTGACCTTGAGTGTGAGAAAGGCGCCTTTATAAATAAAATGTATTATTATTATTATTATTATTAAGGTAAAAAGTGAAGCTGAGCCGGTTTCCAGGTGTTTCATAGAGGTGTTACACAGGTAAATATCTCAGGAAGCCATCAGCCGATGATGATGACTATAAACCTCCTTCATCTCCATGGAAACCAGCAGGACCTTCATGGTTCATGTTAAACAAAGGCAGTCATAGGAGAACAGGTTAGCAGAGTTTTTAGAGCTGGAATCAAACTTTTCACCACAAACAGCAACAGTAAGACCTGGTTTCTGGTTCTGGCTTTTAGCTCCAGAGTTTCTGTCCCACCGGGATGAGACAGAYGTCTCWGGAACCAGCAGAGTCTCTGCTGTCATGTGWCTCCTGGTTTGTGKGGRRAAATTAGCAGAAGCTCTAAAGTGGACAGAGATGTTGTCCTGGTTTTCTTATAGAACTGCTGGGGTTTGAACTGAGTTTGGTTTGGATGCTGATGCTTGGTGGAGTCTTTTAGCTGAGTTTCTCCCACCATGTGGCTATGCTACATGCTAGCATTGCTGCTTCTTGGTGGCTGCTAACATCTTCTGATCTGATCTCATGCTGAACCCTATGCAAGGGGTCTAGTCAAGACGAGGTTAAACAAAAAGACCCATCAGCATTAGATGCAGGTTTTGCTCTAAGGCCCAAACAATCTTCTGAGGGTTGTGAGATTTCCCTCAGCCAGACCCAACACAAAGTTATAGTTGCTTTGTTTTCTCTGCAGTCTCAGCCCGACAGCTGACATGCAGTCTGCTGTAGGAACAACTTGAGGTTCCTTCACAACATTTATAATAGAAATGAGGCAAGTTTTTCCCTCCTGTAGAGCCTGTGTCTTTTCACTTGTTGAAACTTGTTGTAAAGCAGCTCAGTGGAGAGCTCACTGATCCAACGTAGGGCTAATGTTGCCAGCACAGCTGACTACGCCTCGCAGTCATCATTACCTAACCCACCTCTGACTTTCCACAGCCTGTAAGCCTGTGCCATCAGCATGACCTCCCCCTGACCCCCAGAAAGGGAAATTCTAATGGAGTGGTCTTCTGAAAGTGAATAAAAGATTTCTCTACAGTTAACATCTGGGCAGAAAATGACTTCCTTTCATAGTGATTAACAGCTGAGGCTCTGGAGCATGCAGTTTTGGTGCAAACTCCATAGTCATGCACATTTACAATATGTCTTATCTCAGTAATTCATCATAAAGCTCATAAAGATATGTGCATGATAAATGCTGGCAGAATAGTTTCCTAACTGGAGCAATGCATACAAGAGAACAGACAGTTGATTGGACGTAAAGATAAGGTGGCGAGGTCCTGCACAGGTAATGTAAGCACACCCAGAACTCAGAGGAAAACATCGCTCAGCTTTCATGCCTGATTCTCAGGAGGTCAGAGAAGCCTTGCAGGCTTTAGGAGAATTATGTTCAAACCTGAGTCTTGTCTGTCGTCTGTGTGCAGACTGACACACTTTATTCTGCTGTGGGCCACTGATCCTTCAGCAACAATATGCTGTCTGAACACAAGTCAAAAACACTTTGAGAAGATTCTGACTTTAATCAGCCAGCGCAGGAAGACAATAACACTTAGTCAGATTAACTGAAATTAGACAAAAAGGCTTTAGACAAGTGAGAAACATCTTAAAACAAGTTGTGAAACGTTCATTTCATGCCCTTAAATAAGTGAAAAAAACATCAAAACAGCTCGTTTAAGATTCTTTTCAGTGTTTCTCTTTCACTTTGAGAAAAGATCATGAAGCAAGATGATTCTTCTTCATTTGAGAATTGCTATTAACATCCTTTTTAAAAAGCTCTGCTACCAGTTCTCTCAAAATGAGGAAGAAACAACACTGAAAAGAAGCTCTAACATGTTGTTTTTACTTAATCAAGGACTTGAAATGATTGTTTCACCAGAAGCTTTCAGATATTTCTCCGGTGTCTAAAGTCTAGACACGTTTTCTTATTTCAGGAAATGTGTGTGTGAGTTGGTGCTGGGAGGTCTCGAAACAAGTTCTTACAGCTAGAACTGGGCGTGAAGGATTCAGTGTGACCTCAAACAGAGTCTCAGTCAGAAAATTTAACTTCATGCGCATGTAAAATTACTAGTTTTAAGATTCAGTTACAAAGTGAGAAATAAAAGGTGCTTCCTCTTGAAACATAAATAATCTCACACATTCTGCTCTTGCTGAGTTTACCTCTCTGAAAACATATATTTTTGGCTGAATATGAGATAAGAATGTACAGTGTTTCTATAGTGAGCTATAAAGATGTAAAATGAAAAACCGAGGAATTATGGGAGTTATTTTGTTTGCTAGAATGTTTGTTAGAGCAAACATGGGAAAATACATGTGCCTCTGATGTTACTGTCCACTTAACAAGTCTGTGCAATATAAATATAAATATGCAATATATTTACATTTACATAAACTTAAATTAACTTAAATTGGATTTGTAATGGAACTGTGTAATTGTACTTATTATAAACTCCAACCATCTATTTTCTAAACCGGCTTATTCCCATGCAGGAGCACGAGGAGCTGGAGCCTACTGCAGCAGCTACCTGGTGAGAGTACACCTGGAGATGTCACCTGTCCATCACAGGACCAACACAGACAACCTCACACTCAGTCCCTGAGAGTCTAGAGAGACCAGTTAACCTGACTTCATGTCTTTGGAACCAATTTTATTAATAGATGACATTTTTCTGTCTTTGATCTGATTTTATTACACGCTGCAGCTTTAAACATCACTTTTCAAACATCTTTAAAAAAATAATATTGTCTCAAACTCACTTTTTCTACAACCATGGTCACAATCACGCCATGTTTTCTGGATTTCCTTTTATTGTCAAATTCTCCAAGCACGCGTCTTCCACCATTTTTAAATGGTGGAAATGTTAATGCCGTCATGCATTCCCGCTCCTGAGCTTACAGAGCTTTGTTGTTGTTTGACCTTTTCAGGCTTCCAGTGATGTCTGATCCAGTGGTTTTCACCTGGCCACGAGAGCTACTTATGAACGAGTCCCAGTACAACGCTGGTTTTACAGGGAGCCCAGAGCTGAAATATGAAAAAAAAAAACATGAAAGTGAAGCTGTTTCAGGCATGAACGCTGACCAGGGAGATCTTCACCTTTCATTCTTTATTAGCTTCTGGATTAGAGGTTTGGTCACGAATCATGAGTTTTAGTGGCCCCGTAAACAAGACCACGCAGAGACAGTAAAACGTAACAGTGTTTTAAGGTTTGGCCTCTCATTTCTACGGTAACAGAGTTTTGGGCCAAGTCCGATAAACATAAACTAGAATCTTCTGGTGACATTGACGTGACCATGTCATCTTGCATTTATGCACTCAGGCTCTGTTTACACCTGCAAACAGCTAAACAACAACCATGGCCGGCCGCCGTCTTCTGCTTGTGCTGCTGAACTTCTTAGTGTTAGTCTCTTAAAGCAAAACCCGCTTTTTATGGAATATTTCAGCAGTCAGCAAAGACACAGAGATTACATGAATTAGATAACAACACACCATATTTATACCCATAAAGCTCCCCTTGTCAAAGCAACTTTGTTGTGTAAATGCAGATTTCTTTACAATATTCAAAAGGAAAAATTTGGAGGCAACAGCTCTGCGATGATAGCCTCCAGGAATCTGACCAGTCAGAATCCCATTTCACCACAGAACAAAGCTCTCCCTCATTCTTTGCTTAAGAGTTAAACCATAGAGGAACCCAAGGTTAAAAATTAATCCACCATGTCCATGTTGTCGGGGGGCTTTATGCCCGTGGTAGGGTCACCAATGCCAAACAGGTGTCTAGGGGAGGGACCCAACGAAGCATGGCTCAAAACACTCCTATGATGATGACAAACCATGAACCCAGGTTTCACTTGCCTGGATGTGGGTCACCGGGGCCACCCTCTGGAACCAGGTCTGGAGGTGGGGCAAGGAGGTAAGCGCTAGGTGGACTGCCTTTGCCCTTAAGGCTTGGTCTAGCTCAGCCCAAAAGAGTGACACGGGCCCTCTGTCCCGTGGGCTCACCACCTGCATGGGCCATAGGGGTCGGGTGCGGTGTGAGCTGGGCAGCTGCCAGAGGCAAGGACCCTGGCGGTCTTGTTCAGGCGGCCAGCCGCAGCTGTGGCCACAAGGTCATCGGTGCCTGTCGTGCCAGTAACCCCCGAACTCATTGGTGGACACCAGCAGTAAGGGATGCTATCAAGCTGAAGGAGTCCTTTCGGGCCTTTTTGACCTGTGGGACTCCAGAGGCAGCTGATGGGTATCGGCAAGCTAGCATAACGCAGCTTCAGTAGTTGCTAAGGCAAAAACTCGGGCATGGGAGGAGTTTGGACAGGCCATGGAGAATGACTTCAGGACGGCTTTCCTGACCACCCAGCAGGTCAGGAAAAGAAAGCAGTGCTCCATCAACACTGTGTACAGTGGGGATGGGGGGCTGTGGAGGGAATACTTTGAAGACTTTCTCAATCCTATCAACACGTCTTCTGATGAGGAAGCAGAGTCTAGGGTAGCTGGTGCTGGCTCTCCTATCTCTGGGTCTGAGGTCGCTGAGGTGGTTAAAAAGCTCCTCAGTGGCAAGGGCCCGGGGGTGGATGAGGTCTGCCCAGAGTTCCATGAGGCTGTGGATGCTGTTGGGCTGTCTTAGCTGACATGCCTCTGCAGCATCACATGGACATCGGGGACAGTTCCCCTGGACTGGCAGGTGGTCACCCTCTTCAAAAAAGGGGACCGGAGGTTGTTCTCCAACATCAGGGGGATCACACTCATCAGCCTCCCTGGTATGGTCTATTCTGTTGTTCTGGAAAGGAGGGTCCGTTGGATAGTTGAACCTCGGATTGAGGAGGAGCAGTGTGGTTTTCGTCCCGGTCTTAGAACAGTGGACCAGCTCTACACTCTCTTCAGGGTCCTGGAGTGGGCATGGGAGTTTGCTGAACCAGTCTACATGTGCTTTGTGGATTTGGATAAGGCGTTCGACCGTGTCCCACAGGGACTCCTGTGGGGGGCACTCCGGGAGTACGAGTTGTCTGGTCCCTGTACAACCGGTGTCAGAGATTGATCTACATTGCCAGCAGTAAATCAGAATCGTTTCCAGTGCAGGTTGGACTCCATCAAGGCTGCCCTTTGTCACCACTACTGTTCATAACTTTTATGGACAGAATTTCTAGGCGCAGCCTAGGTGTTGAGGGGATCCGGTTTGGTGGCCTCAGGATTTGGTCTCTGCTCTTTGTGGATGATGTAGTTCTGTTGGCCTCATCGGGACATGATCTTCAGCTCTCACTGGAGCGATTAGCTGCCGAGTGTAAAGCAGCTGGCATGAGAATCAGCACCTCCAAATCCGAGACCATGGTCCTCAGCTGGAAAAGGGTGGAGTGTCTGGGTTGGCAATGAGGTCCTGCCCCAAATAGAGAAGTTCACGTATCTCAGGGTCTTGTTTACGAGTGAGGGAAGGATGGAGCGGGAGATCGACAGGCGGATTGGTGCCACGTCTGCAGTGATGTGGACTCTGCATCTGTCTGCGGTGGTGAAGAAGGAGCTGAGCCAAAGACAAAGCTCTCAATTTACCGGTTGATCTACGTTCCTACCCTCACCTATGGTCACGAGCTGTGGGTGGTGACCGAAGGCACAAGATTGCGAATACAAGCAGTCGAAATGAGTTTACTCCGCAGGGTGGCCGGGCTCTCCCTTAGAGATAGGGTGAGAAACTAGGTGATCTGGGAGGGGCTAACAGTAGAGTCGCTGCTCCTCCACATTGAGAGGAGCCAGATGACGTGGCTCGTGCATCTGGTTAGGATGCCTCCTGGACGACTCCCTGGTGAGGTGTTCCAGGCATGTCCCACCGGAAAGAGGCCCTGGGGAAGACCCACGACATGCTGGACGGACTACATCTCTCGGCTGGTCTGAGAACACCTAGGGATCCCCCCGGATGATCTGGCCAGGGAGAGGGAAGTCTGGGTTTCCCTGCTTAGGCGGCTGCCCCTGTGACCCT
>CM047977.1:2022698-2034519 GCA_026261665.1 Melanotaenia duboulayi
TTATTATTGTTATTATTGTTATTATTATCTGTGTTTAAAGTTATAAACTCAAGAACTTTTATTTTTATGATGATTGTTTTTAGCCCTCAGATTGCTCTAAGGTCAAACTGAAAGTGAATTGTTATGAATCCGGTTTGGTCTCATGTCTGATTTAATGTTGTTTATTTCACGCGCCAGTTTTTCATCATTTCTTTTATATTTTTCCTCAGAGAAAATAAAATATTGAAATAAATTGTCAGATATGATCATTTCTAAAAATATTAGACAGTAAATTAGTTCGATTAAATATCATAATTCTGAGCACAACTTCCTCGGAGCCCAGCAACCTCGTGCAGACTGACGTGCCAGCGCGTGCGCCACAAACAGCTGTAATCAGTCATATTTGTATAAATGGTGTAAATAATCCTTTTAATTGTGTCTTTCCTGTTCCTGCGGACACCGCCGCAGTGCTGAAAGCTGACCAGACGAGCCTGCTCAAGTTCCCCATGTCGCCCCTGTCCTGCTCGCTGGGGCCCCCGCTCCTGTCCGCGGCCCCGGGCCTGCAGGTCGGCGCCGCGTCCCACCACCTGCCGCTGGACCTGCACCTCCGCGGGAAGCTGGAGCACGGACCCGACGGCGGCGGCAAGACCAAGAAGGGCCGCCGGAGCCGGACCGTGTTCACCGAGCTGCAGCTCATGGGCCTGGAGAAGCGCTTCGAGAAGCAGAAGTACCTGTCCACACCGGACAGGTGCGTCCAGAGCACGCGCACATGCACACATGCGCACACTTTCACCCGACGCAGAAATCCCAGGAATAGCAGCTGTCATTTTATTTAAGTCCTACTAATAGTGATAGTAATAAATAAATAAACAATAAATAAATAAATAAATAAATAAAGATGAAGGATTTCTGGGTGTTAACTAGAAATTCAGACTAAACTGCAGGTTTTGTTGGTAAAAGTGACCAGATTAACATTAAGTGAGTCTTTGATCTTTGGGGTGTTCTGGTTCCAGGATCGACCTGGCCGAGTCTCTGGGTCTCAGTCAGCTGCAGGTGAAAACCTGGTACCAGAACAGGAGGATGAAATGGAAGAAAATCGTAAGTTGATGATAATTAAATTTATTATTGCTTATATTTACGCACGTGGGTATTTTCCCGTTTTCTTTCTATTTTTTTATTTATTCAGACTTGAAGGTTTGGAGTNGGGGGGGGGTATTTAAAGGGGGGAAAGAGAAGTCAAAGCAAAGCCAGAATGTTAATAAAATGAGCAAAAGCAAATGACTCCGGTTGGACCGGCTCGCGGCTCCTTTTCACACATTTTGATTGGTTTCGGTTTTAAGTTGAAATAAAATAATAAAACGAAAGAAAATAATTTCGACCTTCGTGATTTAGAAAAATGTGAATTCAGTTTGATTTCTTTCGTTGATGTGAGAAACTGATCCAGAACTTCTGGTTTACTCCGGAGCTGCAGGTCTTACAAGGAGGAGGTTTGGAGTCTCCCACCAAACCGAAAGGCCGCCCAAAGAAGAACTCCATCCCGAGCAGCGAGCAGCTTTCCGAGCAGGAAAGATCTGCAGAGACCGAGGGCTCTGGTTCTCCCCCAGAGACCACCCAGGAGGACTGACCTGGACTCAGACTCACCTGGACTCAGACTCGCGTGGACTCAGACTCGCGTGGACTCAGATATGGGACTATAAGCTGTGGAAGGCCAGCAGGACGGTCTCCCTGTGAGTCCCAAACCGCAGACGGAGCCACGTTTGTGTCTGATCAGCTGATGAGGAGGAAGCGGGACCCGCAGGTTTTTAACTTCGCTTCTTTTCTGTAACTCTGTTTAATTATTAAATATTTTTTCACTACTGATCTTCTTCATTTATCACGAGGACGTTCACATGAGGCCTGAAATCGCTTCGGTGGTTCGGGCGCTGCAGGGACGCGTTCAGGGACCTGATTCTACTCTGGACATATTCAAAGCTGCGCTAAAGTTTCTGGGATTTAACTGCAGAGAAAAATGGCATCATTCCTGCAGCTTTTATCTCATCTGCCATGATTTCCATTCCATCGAGAGTTTTACATTATTATTCAAGTTAATGCTTGTTTTTATTGCAGATTAATTCTGTAAATTTTTAACTGATCGATTAAAAAAAATCATTTATTTTTGAAGTATTGGGAGGGAAGCAGCATCTTAATGAAAGTGAAGCTGCTGCAGCGTTTTTAGATGTTTACAGAATAAACATGTTGATTTTAATATTTCGCATGGGTTTATATATTTCAGTTAAAAAGGTTTTATAGACACAAGAGTCTGAATTAACGAGATTCCGAGAAAAATAATAAAAGTAACTGAAGCTTGTTTTCAGTTTAATTTCTTTGCTGTTTAATATTCATCTTTAATCCGATTTAAATTAATAAACGAGACCTCGTTCAGGAAAACTCATGAAATCTGTTTAAACCCAAACCGTTAGTTTTAAACAAACAGCGCAGATATAAAAAAGGTTGTTTTTGCGCTTTTTAAAAGCAGAAAAGCGCCAGAGCACGCGCCTACAACCAGCCAGCCAAAGTTTATTCTTCTTTAAGTCATGATGTTTTCACTTTCCTTACCATCCGATAAAAGAAAACTCTTTCAGTCATTCACATGTTTATTTGAACAGGACAAATATATATAACATTGTTTTAGAGAATCATGCAGGTTTCTAGCCGAGGCCGATGGAAAACGTCTGTGCCTGGTTGGACATCCAGAATGAAAAACAATTCAGCTAATACCGAATTAAAATACTAGAACTATAATTTAATATATAATCATTTTACTGTTTATAGTAAAATGTTGGAGGGTTTAAAAGGAAAATTAAATGATTCTTATTTTAAACCTCTACATAATGAAATGAAGTAAAAGAACGCGTTCATAATATTTATATCGGTTTCATCCAGTAAAAAACTCTACGTCCTGATGACTGATGGACTCCAGGTTTTTATTGCTGTTAATTATCTGGACTTTCTCTCGTTCTGGGGACTCCTCTTCTTGTAAAACGGTTGACTCTTCTATCTGCACGCCCACCATCATCCAGCCGGTCCTCACCAGGATGTCAGACTCCCGTCAGGCCTCCACCATTTGCAGATTCATGATAGGTTGAGCTTAACGTCTGAGGTCTCAGCCAGGAAGAAGACAACGTTTCTGGCTTTTAGAGCAGCTGAAGGTGGGGGCCTGAACCTCAGACGGCCAGGCTTCATCCACCCTCCCCTTCCCGGGACATAAATTACAATCAGCAGATCTGGAACATCCAGATTGTTTCATCGTTGAGTCTTTGTGGTGGCCTGATAGCTGCAGCGCGAGCTACCGGGGGGCGGTCCACAATTAAAGAGCCTCTGATTAATCTAATTTATGTGTCAAACGTGTGTGTGCACATGCAGCACGTGATCCTAATTAGCCTGAAATCAGCTCTGCTATTCTTCTCTCTAGATGTCTTCATAGCTTCTCCAGACAGAAACGTCAGTCTGACACGACTCCTGTCTTCTCTCTCTGTCCCTTTCTCTCTTTCTTTTTCTCTCTTCCTCCAATAATGTCTTCTTAAGTTTGCATAGTGACGTTCAGAATAGCTAGTGCGTTGATATCCAGTTGCTAGCATGTGACATGTTGCCATAAAGTGAAATGATGTTGTGAAGTGATGCTCCAGGCTGAAAATAGAAGCAGAGAAGGGACTGCAGTCTCAGGTCGCTGCACCAGGACTGAAGATAAAAGTCAGTCTGCATCAAATGAGTCAGAAACAGTTTTATTATCAGAAACTTTCATGGTGACACCAGGGAGCCCACACACACCATTAGTGCTCCATTAGTGCTTCAAATGTCAAGATATCTTGAATTTTTTTTTATCGTTGTAAATACATCAGTGAAAACTTTAAATAAAATACTGATACACACAAAATTTCAATTTTATTCATTTTAGTAAATGTCACAGTCCCACTTACCAAGGTGCTGTACAATAAAAAGAATAAAAATCAATTAAAAAAAATAAGCAACAAAACAAAAACACAATACATGATTAAAATAAATTTGATGCTAAATAAATCAGTTCCTGCTGCAGGCCATGTCGCACGATGCATGTGCAGGCTTTGCACCACAAAGCGATCTAATCACTAATCAGGAGCAGCCAGAGATCAAGCAGTGAGCAGAAAGTTGTGTGTGTGTGTGTGTGAAGGGAAGAGAAATAATGCTCCTCTATGGCTGGGATAAAGCCAAGCTGAGAAACATCATGTGTGATGCTGACTGGGGTTAAAAGGGTAGAAATGTGTGCAGACATCACAGATACAGTTGTGGGAAGTGAAGTGGAGCATTGCAGCTCTGCAGCATCAATGATCCCCAGAACTAAAAACTGTTCCTTTAAAAAGTAAACATGATCATTTCCTGTGAGAAACAATCCTCACCAGGGACCTTTTATTGGTCGGCATCTTTAACTTAAACAAAAAGCTGTTTCAATAAAAAATGTTTTGGGCAAATAAAAGCGTAACCCACATGACTAGAGGAAGGTGACACAGAATAGTCCTTCAGAAGCTGAACACACTGAGCTCTTAATACCAACGACTAGAAAACCTGAGAGCTTCTCAGATGGTGGATTAGAGGCCGACCGTTTAAATCCTTAATAATTCACAGTGTTTCTATCATTCAGCAGTCACACAGTTAATACTGCATGAGCTGTAAATAAATCACGATTCATTTCCTGTGTCACTCTCTAATTAATTATCCTGACAATCAGCTGCAGCAGCATGAACACATGGTGCGTTCACTGACTCTGGGCTGTACAGAACAACTCAGTGTGGCTCCCATTCATTACGAGCAGAGCTGTCAGCACTCGAAAGCGGCATGAAGCAAACCGCAGAGCAGCATTTCATAAAGTCCTCAGTGTTTCAGCCGCCCACCGCTGCAGGATAAATAAATGCTATTTTCTACCTGCACTCAGACTTCAGAGCAGTGTTTTCGTTCACAAGCACCAGTTGGCACATTTCAGCTGCAAGATGAAAATAAAATTTCTCGGGGTATCATTTACTTTATAGCCTTCAAATACCCAGAAGATCAGATGTAGTCAGACAGAGAAGAGATGTCGTGGTGGTAAAACACTGCTGATTTCACAGCAATGAGAAATCTGCTGTCTGGTCTGATTAGAACATGATAATAACATCCAGGAAATAACAAACCCACCCTTCTCCTTCACCTACCAGAATTTTATAACATCAAATTAAACTGATCACTATCGTGTCCCTCTCCACGGGACACTTTATTTACTTTACCGAAAACCTGGAGATGCACATTTATCCGGATCAGTAAAAAGGCTCCTAACATAGAAAATAAGTGATTCTTTAATTTCTAAACTGAAACTGCAGTTTGTAGCATTTACTTCACGTGTGGTGGAAACAGTAAATATGAACTTTTTAAATTTAATTTAAAATAATATCGTATTTAGATCCAAACGTTACTGCCTTCACTCGCTGTGTTGCTAACATAGATGCTAACATTAGCATTCATGTTACAAAGGATCTGTCCTCACATAGCCCTTTTTAGTCCTAGTTTACACTACATCACATTCACACAGACAAAAAAATGTTTTTTTTTCCATCTGTCGCACACATTCATACCTCAATAGACACATCCGGATTCAGTGTCCTGCCCAAGGACACTTCGGCTAATCTACAGACTTTCTGGTTGGTAGACGACTCCGCTTCCTCCTGAGCTACAGCCACCCCGGCAACTAACCTCTCCAGGTGCGTTTTCAGGTGAAGCCAGAGTCCTGCTGTTGGTTAAGTCTAGGTTCAGATCCAGGTCTAGGTTCAGGTGTAGGACAAGCAACATTAAGAATGAGGTCAGCTGATACCTCAGAGGAATGAGCAGGTTATTCCATCTTCCTGAGGGCACGGCCATTTTCCAAGATGACCACACCAGGATTCATGTTGCTCAGATTGTGAAAGAGTGGTTCAGGGAACAGGAGACATCATTGTCACACATGGACTGGCCACTGGACTGGAGTCCAGACCTGAACCCCATGGAGAATCTTTGGGAAGGTGCAACTGGACAGAAATAAATGTTGTGACGTTGTAGAAGCTTATTGAGACGATGCCACAGAGAATGATGCTGGAATCACAGATAAAGGAGGTCCAAGGAGGTTTTAGAGGGTGACTTCTCGTTTTGGATGGGTAGGTAGACCCAGGTAAATAGACCTACTGCGATGAACAAATAAACATGGGGCTTCCCCTGGAGGCAGGCCTGGAGGTGGGGCTTGGTGGCATGCTCCTGGTGGCAGGGCCTGCACCCATGGGGCCCAGTCTGAAGAGACAACATGGGTCCCCCTTCCCAGACCTCCATCCACCTGGACCATCCAGACCTCCATCCATATATCCATCTAAATAACATCTTAGCATGTTTATATAATATAAATTTAAACGTAGATGTAAATAAATATTCTATCTGAATATAATAATTATATCATAAATAAATTCTTTCCCGTTTATAACTGAGGCAAACTTGGTAATTACAAAAAGTGCATATATATTAAAATAAATAATGTATTTATTTATACTTCAGTGAGCAGCAGTGTATTGGGTGACTCACTAATGTCCAATATAGTGGCTAATTTGGACATATATTTTCCTCACCCATACATATAGTAGAAAAGAGCTTTTCAATAGGAGTCCATTGGAGGGTCATTATGTATGAAAGGGTTAAAAATGTGGAACAACCAGTAATTCAGTAATTTCCATCCGAAGACTAATGATCTAAGGTGTCGGAGATGTTATTAGTGATCTAAACAGACACTGGATAAATCTAAGCCAACAGGCCTAAAATCCAAATGTTTCATAAACGGAAATCCTTCATGCAGAATCATCTGGAAGCCAGTTCGTTATGACTCATGGAAGCTGTAACGGTGACGGTGCAGCAACAGAAAAACTGACGTTCACAGCAGGAGGAGGCTGCGTGGAGGGAAGGGTTCAAAAAACACCAGGCAGACTAACTAACAGCAATAATCCGTGTTTATGCTGACAGTTCCTCAACCAAATGTTTATTACCGTAGCCATGGCAATGAATAGCCGTGAACTTTGTATGACCCAAACTAAACGGCAGCAACAAAAATCTGTGCCATATTTACACTCCTGCAGGTGCTGATGGTTCAGGCTGCAAGATAAGAAACAAAGGTAATTGTAATTTTAGAAAACTGGTCCATCACCGCCACCACACTGTAAATCTGAGAGCTAATGGAGTGGTGTCAAGGTCAAGTTTCCCCCTGCAGGTGATTTCCCGTGAAACAGCTCACACCACTCAGAAAGCAGCTAATGGGAGAAGGCATTAGAGGACATAAACAAGAGCACATCAGCTCCTCCATGATGACGCCCTCCTCCCAGAAGGCCGACCTCCCTCCGTTCAGCTCTCCAAGCACCGTCTGCAGGAAACCTCCGCCAGCGTGATTGATCTGAGGCGGGCGATTCCTGACGAGACAGCTGCTTGGAGAAATCAAATTCCTGCAGGAGCTGGAAAAACATGTTTGTCCCATATGTTTCATGGAGTCACTGCCTTTATTGCTGGACGAGTAAATAAAGTAACACCGCCAACATGTAGCAGGAGGTCAGTGAAATGCTCATTATAGAGAATTACAGCACCAACTCCGCTTCCCTTTTAAAGTCCAGCTTGAAAGTCGGTCCCAGACTTGTGCAGAACTGGACAAAAAGCTGTTGGAGATCCACTTTATTTGAATTAGGTGTTGCCGTATAGACACATCCAATACCTGCAGGACACCGGCCACGAGGACTGGGTTGGTGATCCCTGGACTGACCGCGTGGCCGGCAGCCATCATACTGAAGCTAACGACCGATTCAGTCTTCTACTGCTGTGTTTACTAGCGTGCCTAAGCTAGCTAACTTAGATGCTACGCTAGCTTGTCATCTTTTCAGTTTTCTGTCTTGTAAAAAACTAGAACTCAATAGAACTTTCTGGTAAATAAACAGCCACAGTCCCAATAAAAACCTGGAACATGTTTTTCCACTTTGAGGACGACATTGATGGCTAATTGGAATGATGTGTCTGAATGGATAAATTACTCCCCGTACACCTCACAGATAAGTACATGAAATGTTTTTCCCATATATAATGTTGTGACAGCTTGACAGCAGCTGGATCATTTTACTGAAATTAGAAACAATTTTTAAACTAACATGAAGACAAAACATTAGGAGGAAAACAGGTCTGGTGTGGCTGCATTCAACCCCCAGTTCTGGCTGCAGCATTACAACATGTCACGAGAACTATTTTCTGAACATTAAGTGATTTCATACTTCTACAGTCTGAACACTACACACACCAAACAATCACATTTTCTAATATCCGGCAATTGTTTTTAGTTGGAAATTCCTGTGTTGTTGGTCCAATCCGCGCTCATTAGGTTTGATTGCAGGCTGTTGGAATATTCAGCGTGGATTAAAATAGCAGAGTCTTTGGGAACCTGTTGCCTGGAAGACATAACCATAGTAATCTCCCAGATGTGCCTCACATGGCTCTGGAATCAACGGGGAAGTTTCCTTTTGTGGATTTGAGTGAAAACAATCAGAAAGTCCTGGCACAGGAACTGTAAGTAATTCTGTGATGGCGGAGGAGGCCGTAACGAGAGGTGACAGCTATAATCGCTGTTGTATAGCCATGACTAGTGGCAAATGGTAGGAAGAGACTTCTTAACATGGATGTAAAAGATATGTCTGGAAAACATGTTGGACATGACTCGGACTAATGGAGGGACCAAACCTCCGATCCAGGATAAAAACTCTGTGATCTGATTCAATGAAAATGCACTTTTAACCCTTAAAACGCCGCTAGATCGCCAACAAGAAGATGAGGATGGAGCTATCCTGTTTTATCACGTTCAACCATGTTTGATCCAGTGGTGTTGTTGGAGTGCTGGGTTATATGTGAGTCTGCTGGTATTGTCCTGCTTTTACTCCTTCACCCTTAAAGCTCCACCAGATCTCCCCGAGGTCTCTCCTCCACCGCAGGAGCGGTAGTGTGTAGCTCTGTGGGGTAAACTGTGATGGACAGCTTCCCCTTTAGGTGATCTACGGAGGTTTTCCAGGCATTTATAATTGTAATTGTGCCCTAGTGGTGGGTTCTACCGCCCTACATCTCACCTGTGGTGAGCATAATATTATTATTACTACTATTATTGGTGATGATAATAATAATATTAAAGTCATTACTAATAATGTAATTATTATCTTTATTATTATTACAGTTGTTCATTTCTTATTGTGATCGATGTGAATATTGTTACTACCATCACTGTCATCAGTGTCATTGCTAGTTAATAACTATTTATTTTTTATTACTGTTGGCATACTCACCACAGTAATATTAGTTGAAATTTCCCAGATAGTTTTGAATTCTTATTCCATTTTCTGCCTCTCAGAGCAATGCACATGAGCTTTTCTATTTTAGGTCGTTGTACAAACATATTTTTGCCTTTGATGGAATAAAAGTCTTAAAGAAAAAATGCTCTGAGTTTAGAAACGTATTAATGATGCAGGTTTTCATTGTATTGAAGATAATCGTGGAAGCAGGTTATTGTTTCTGCTCCATGTTTTTAGCCCACACTCACAGTTCAGACCCAGATGGACCCAGTCTTCCCGCTCTGCTCCCATCGTTCCTTCTTTTCCGCCTCCGCTCACCACGCAGCGTGGACGGCAGGCCGCCAGGAACGGACCACAGCCCTCCTGATGTTACAACACCAGCAAAGTTCTGCAGTTGCAGGCAGCAGAAAGCTGGCCTACAGTGCTGCGGGGTAGGTGTAAATGTTTATGGAAACACTGAGGGGAAACCCGACGAGAACCGATCACACACATTTCTACACATTGAGCAGACGAGAGCAGCCTAGCCGGGCCAGCAGCTCTGAAAATGGCTTATATGTCATAAAAAGGAAAAATAAGTCACTCAGAAAACCATTTACTTATGCAGCTGTGAAGTTTTAATTCGGTTATTTAAAATAAAACTCCAGACAGAAACCGGTTTAAATGGTCAGATACAGAAGAAAGGTCATAAAATGTAATGAAATGGAAAAATACTTCATAAATACTTTAAGGGAAATGATGAAAAACTAAATAAAAATAATGAATAAATGCATGAATTTATTTAAAAGAAGGAAACTATCTGCGTCTTTCTGTTTCCTCCTTTCTAACGACTCCATGTTTTATCTCTGAAACTTTCAGCTCCAAACAAAGAGTCTTTAATGCAGACTGGAGGAGCCAGCGTCAAGCCAGCGTTAAACCCGCCACTTCTTCACCTTTACACAGAGCTCTGGAATTAGCTATGTCATTAGGATCACTCAGCAGACTATTTAGAGGTCCCACAACCAAACGAATATGCTAACGAGTGAAATATTTTAGGAAAGAAGAAGAAGGAAAAATGTCGCTGCTATCTGCAGAAACTCCCGCAGACCTGACAAATGACGACGTTGTGGTCAACACGCCGTCTCCGGAGGCTTTCTGATCAGGAATTAAGTTAATCCAGCTTAAGTTGCTTCAGCTCCAGTTTTCAGTCAGAGTCACTGAAATTATTAAGTTTCTTTCAAAAGAGAATCTGAACCAGTTTCACTTAAAAGAATAAATTCAATAAAATATTAGATTTTTCCCAAAATAACTTCATATTCACATCTTACTTTATAACAGCATGAAAAGAAAATATTTAAATGCTTTACTTGTGTGTCATTTCTAAAACACGTAGAAAGAAATATTAATTAGAGTTCAGCTTTATTTCTGCTGGAATGACTCCATCATCAGACTGTGGTGGGTTCACTGTCCTCCACACGCATCTAACTGTAATAACAACAGAATATTCCTACAACACCAACTACATGACTACTGACCCCAGGAAGAATAGCTGATGCAGCATGCTGCTGACGCTAATGGGGATCTCAATAAACATAAACATGTGAACACAACGCAGGCTGTGAAGATTTACATGGTTAAATTCCTGCTGAATATGAATTCTGTATGGTTTTTATAGAGTTGATAGTAAATTATTAACAGGTCTGGGTTTTGGAATAAACTAATTAAATAAATTACATAAACTTAATCTCTTGTTACAAGTGGAAGTTGAAGCAATAGCTCTCTTTACCAACTGACAGAATGAATCTGGATAAGAATCTTTTTGCTGTCCCAGTATGAACAGATGTGCTTTAACAGCTTCGTCCAGCTGTGAGTGAAAGTATAAAAAAGTAATACACCTGGAAAACCATATAACTAAGAAATTTACCTTCAATAAAAAGTCTCATAAAAAACAACTTCAAGTAAAAGAAAGAGAATTAACCTAAATAGAAAAACTAAAGTAAATAAATGGACATGAGCAGAATATTAGTCAACATATAACCGCAGTTATTTTCAGTATTTCCAGTATTAAAATTTACAGCAGAATCAGGTGGGATGGATGAAAGAAAAGGTGTGAGCATGCTCTCTCCATGCTTCCATGCTTCCAGTAACATGCATTAATTATTCATCCCTAAACCAACCCTGTGAGTTTAACTGGATTTATTCTGGTGCAGCGTATTAGAACTGAGAACAGTAGTACTGGCGTCCATGTCCCAATGTCAGAGTCCATGCCGAGTCCTTCCAGTCTCCATCTGTGTTGAGTCCTTCCAGTCTGTGTCCATGCCACCTCTATGCCAAGTCCATACTATGTCCATGCCGAGTCTGTCCAGTCAGTGTCTGTACCGAGTCCGTCCTGTCAGCGTCTGTACCAAGTCTGTCCAGTCAGCGTCTGTACCGAGTCCGTCCTGTCAGCGTCCGTGCCGAGTCCGTCCTGTCAGCGTCTGTACCGAGTCTGTCCAGTCAGT
>CM047977.1:2316659-2330615 GCA_026261665.1 Melanotaenia duboulayi
TTGAGAGCTTGATTTAATATAATTTGGAATGAAGCTGTAACATAATAAAATGTGGAAAAAGTGAAGCGCTGTGAATACTTTCCGGATGCACTGTACATGATGGACAGCTGTAATATGACATGAGCAGTACCTACTCGTTCAGAAGAAGGGTTTTCTTTTCTTTTTTTTTAACCTTTTGACTACAGAAATACACAATGATCCTCAGTTTGCTCCGTTTCTAACAAGAACGTAACCGCCTCAGTCCCGTCTTGTTTTGCTGACGCCATGTTTCAAGTCTTCCCTGAAACTCGCTACGTCTCACCCCCGCGTGGTTCAAGCATGTGCAGAGACAACATCCACCACAAAACCATCGCAATGCACGCAGACATGCTTATTTCCTCCTCCTGACCCGATCGTGAAAAGGTTTAAACCACCTGTCTGGATCGGATTGAAAATTCTTTCTGATGGAGGCTGATCGGATCAGCTGACATGTTTACATGGTGCGTTTTTATTCTGATTAGACATCTGATCAGAATAAAAGTGCTCCATGTAAACGTAGCTAATGGTTTACCTCTGTGTTTACAATTATATCTGTTAATGGCAGGGATGCACCGATACCAGTATGGGTCCAATACTATGTGTGTGTGTACAGAACCCAAATACCAATGTGAAGAAACTAGGACTGCCAAAATTAGTGTATTACTACAAAGAGATTAAGCTGTGAAACTAACACCTAAACAACAAAGTTATTACTCATGTCATAGTAAAAATCTGAATCTGGCTTTATCTGAGAGATTTTGGGCATGTAGGTGCTACAGAATCCACCAAAAACCACTTTACCCTCGTTGTTTCTGACCAACCTGACAGTTTTCCAGCCTTATATTTACAGGACAACCCATCCGATACAATCCTGGATTCAGTTTAGGCCGTAAACAAACATCTTGACAACGGTCCGTGAGTAAAGTTCTGCTTGTTCAGACGTCCAAGCCACAGATGCTGCTAATAAATCTCAATCATAAGATAACAACTATAAAACCTGCCATCTATATGTCACCTTTGCTTCATGGAAAGCCCATTGGATTTATAAGCTGGGACATAAACTGAAGGGAAACCTACTTTGACAGATTTTCTTTTTTTTTTTCCCCCTGACACATTATCAGCTGTTGGTGTGTATAAGGTGAATATGAGGACATTTTGACGCTAACTTTGCGTTTCGATCGAAGTACATGTGGTTGCCTAGCTTGCGGTGGTGCATGAGAAGAGGTCAAGGCTTTTCCCCTGGACTTGACTCGACTCACCAGGCAGCATGAAAATGTGGTGAATGTAGAGACAGAGCAGCAGGAAGGGAAGGGAAAATTAAAGGGTTAACGTTCAGGCGCGTAAATACTGTTCGCTGCTCCGACGGGCTTGTTCAGTCAAAGAAACGCATTTTATAAATAAAGTGTTCACACAGAGACATCCCGAATACAGCCGAACAGTTCAGAACACCACCAGGCCACGCCACGTGCGGTAAAACAGTCGCGTAATAAACAACGTAAACAAGGGCAGGAAGATATGACATTTTGTTAACGGACATTCGGACGAGATCGTTTCAACTCGTACGGCGGGGAAAGTGATGAGCGGCTTCGGCCGAGACGACTCCTGTTTATTCGTAAAGACCCAACATTTGTCCCTCAGTCCCAAACTGCGGCCAGATGAGCTACACGAACCAGAACAGTTAATTTTATCTCCTGCCGGAGCTTCGGGCGTCTGACCCGGGCTATTGTCAGCCATAGCTGCCGCCTGGCAGGAAGGCTGCTACGGGGCTCTGCTCCGACCCGGGTCGTGATTCCTCTGTAAAAACAGCCGCTAAAAAATCAGGAAAAGCGGCTGAAATACAACATTTACCCACAGTTTAGGTGAGATGTGGGTCTGAGAGCGGCTGGAAGACGGGGAAACGACAGAGAAATGTGCGGCGACTGTGCCGAGGCTTTCCCCGCTGCCGTCCGCTCCTGACAAGGGGAAGACAGGCTGCGGTTGGTGGAGGTTAAATAGCCCCAAACAAGCCGTTGTTACACCAAAGCCGCCATCAAATCACACAATTTCAGCAGTATTTTCTAATCAGGGGAATCTGTTTTGTATTATTCTCATAAAAATGTCACAACCCCGGTCTGCTATATTTAACTCCGCCTTCTTCTTCTTCTCCAAGCGGCCTCTCTTCAGATGTAGACGGGCGACGGAGAGCCACAAAGCTGTCAAACGCAGCCCAGTCCTCGCCATTTTTGTTTGTTTCCCAAACATGCAAACGGCCACAAAAACAGCTCGGAGATCGATCTGGCCTTACCTGCCGTGGAACCAGTCCTTGCAAGCATCGCACTCGATCATAAACTGGGTCACGTCGTAAGGTAATCTGCAGATGCAATATACTGGAACAGTCGCCATGTTCAATTCACAACTACGTCGGGATAGACTGGGGGGGCTGCAGGAGGAACAACGTCCTGCAAACAATATCATCCAATATGATCTTCCCCAGAAAAAAAAGCCAGGGGCAGTCCCGCCGGACACATGAAGCTAAGCGCCCTGCTCCATCACACCGGGACCGGGAGCGGAGAACCCACGGAGGACCGAGTCAGCAGCTGCTCCTCGCGCGCATTACTACAATTATTATTATTGTTATTATTATTATTGTTATTATGATGGTGACTGTGTGCATGCCCCCTGCTGACTGCACACCAGCCGCTCGCAGCGGCAACCGGAGCCAAATGTAGTCCAAATAAATAAATAAACAAACAAATAAATAAATAAATGTGAAATTTACGTCAGGAAGTAGTTTTAAATCCGATCAATGGTTTGCAGCATCGATCTGTTATCAACATTTTTTTTTATTATTTTTATTTATACAACGTTAAAGAATTACACTTTTAAATACCTTCTTTACTTATTGCATAGTAAATGGAATATTTTATTGTAGGCCTATTATTTTATATGATTCTATTTGTGTTTATTGTAAAGTTACTATGAGATGAGCACGCAGCCCAGATCATTTCCATGTTTCGGTAGTTAAATCTTATTCTAAGGAAGGCTTGTGAAACCATTACACTGCGTGAGGGCTGCATGATAGATGGATACAATAAAATATTTTATTATATTGATTAAATAGTCATTAATAGGATGGGTATTATATCCTATTAATAAAGATAATGTAATAAAATGCGGTTACTATGAATATTTCAAGTCATTTATAATGAATTAGTTTTGTGTTTTTTTCAAAGCACCCAGAGTGTTTGATAGTGAATCTGTTCATCCATACCTGGTGGTGGTGGGCAGCTACATGCAGATGATGATGATGATGATGATTGCCCTTTTCTAAACAATCCTGCAAAAAGCTCAACATCGCAGCAGGAATTTCTAATCAAGTGCAGACAACATGGGACATGAAAAACACCGCTATCCAAGAAGATACGAGGCAGCCAGATTATCTAACATTTATCATCAATACCAAAGTCCCTCCAGAAGTTCAGTATTAGTTACTTTTATTAGTTACTCTGATAACTTGTCATAAGTTCGCAGTAAACTGCGTTTTTCATTTTCATGATTTTTTTTTTATTTACTATTTATGTATTTATTTTAATATTAATTTTTATTGTGTTTTATTTGATGAACTTTTTCCCCATATTTTGAATGTATTTATTTTATCTTTATATAATAGTCAATAAATTTGGGCATTAGGTGGTTTAAGTCCCCGGTCAGTTCCACATTTACCAGATTCATCTGTCAGGCCAGATCAGGGCCAAATCAGAAGTTGGTCAGGGCCAAATCAGGTCCTCTGATGGACTGCTTTTGGCCCACAGGCCGTATGTTTGACACGTCTGATTGCATGAACAGAACCTATAACACAGATGGTATCGAGCATTTTTTTGATGTTTGGAAACAATATAAAGAAAATGAAGCTCGTGACCTCCAGAGGACGCCGTGATGACAATGTTTCATGTTTTAGCTCGAAGTTCGTTATTTCAGGAAAAGATGAAAATTTTAAGAGCAGCAACAGAAATCAAAGCACCAACAGTTTGTACTAAAAGAATATAGTTTTATTAAGCATCACAGCCTTCAACCACAATTCATCCACATTTAATCAAAGCCATCAGCACTTGATTCTGTAAAATCCCACTAGTTAGCAGGAAGTAACCTACTAACCGCCTCGCCAGCGGGATTCTGATCACTAATCAATGACGAGAAGCTGCAGGAGTTCAGGACAAATGTTATGTTTTAGTAGAAATGTAAAAACAAGACTAAAGTTTTAACTGGAGTCGCAGCTTTGAGCCACTAAAGAAGAGGTTCCATCCAAGCTTCATCAGATATTCGACTAATGCAGAGAACAGCAAAAAGAGAACAATATAATATGAATACACATCCCAGAATGCCTAGATAACCTTTTCTGCTTTTTAATTAAATGCAACAGAGTTCAATAAGACAAAAACATTAAATCCTGTCACTAAATTTAACACCTTTTATGGGCTGTCAGTAAATATGAGCCATTTCTTGGTTTGCAGGAGGTCCGGGGAGGTTAAAATGGGAACCATGCAGAGGTAAAAACTCCACCACCACCTTGTCGGATGGAGGGAAACGTGAACCCAAATCAAAGATGAGACCATACGTCACCATGACAACAGAAATGGCCTACAGGAAAAGTCTAAACCTAAAAGAGGAGGAATCATTTCCAGATGAAGCCTCGTATCCTCTAACTGGAGAAAAGGGATTTAGTTTAGCGAGAGATTTTTATCTTCACCTCTCGTCTGAAATGAAAAATTAATTTTGATTGGAGGCCTCTTTTAAACTTAGTTCCATCTTTCATCCTTCATCCTTTCTAGAAAAATAGGCTTACTCTTCTTTTGTAAGGGCAGCAGCCTCCAGACCTTCATCTCTATGGCAACCACCGTCTACGTTTAGTGCATTGAAGTGAGGGGTAGTATTGCACGTCTTGGAGTCACTGCTAAAGGCACTTTCTGATTGGATAACCCTGCATCCGTCTTCATCCCTGTTTGGTGGCTCCGCCTCCTTCTCCTCCACGCCGTTCTCATTGGCTGAGGCGTTGCACGGAGCGAGGGATGATTTCTGCTCCTCGGGATTCAGGTTCTTTCTCTCGTTCACCACTTCCTGTCCAGGCGTTGCAGCAGGTATACCTACAGGCTTGCTCTGGTACAAAAAGGATTTTACTTTAGTTCCTGGAGATGAGACACCATGCACAACATGGAGACGACACATTCTGAGAAGGATCCATTAAAGGGCTTTTAGATCTGAACAAGTTTGATCAGAAAATACAAGTTTAGCTCCCAGAAACATCCGTTCTGAATCTCATCAACCCAGATTTGATTCCTTCTACAACATAAACATATCGGGTTAAAACTGAGGCATTTTACAATCTCATGGGAAAATGAGCTCAGCCTTGTCCCATGCACACAGAGATTCCTCCTGATTCTCTGAATCTTCTGATGATATTCTACACTGTAGATGGAGGATCTTCAAAGTCTGAGGAACATTTTTCCACCAGGTACTTTTCCAGGCTTTTGTTGCTCCTGTTCCAACTTTTTCCAGACGTGTTGCTGCATCAGATTCACTATCAGCTCATGTTTTCATCACATGGTGAAACGTCTCCGTTTCATCATCTGACATGTTGGTGATCTTCTACTGGGAATAAAAGATGACCTGATGGGACTCTACTTTCATTTACTGTTTACACGCAGAGCTGGCTTCGATGGAAGTGAGGTTGTACTAATTTTGGTGAAATCCTGAATCTGGTCTGAAGAACTTTAACTTGCAGACCAGATTTTAATTGTGATGGACCTCAAGTCAAGAACATCTCTGTGAGAGTTTTGTTTCCGCTTTCTGGTTGGTTTTTATTTAGGATGCTGAACCACAAGCACTAACTAGTTAATCCACTTCAACCAGCTGGTGTAAACCCTTCAGACGTGGTTTTATTGGAAGGGAATCTGGGTTTAACTCACCAGGTACGAGGTCTGAGCCTTCAGGGTCCGGGTGTGGTACCTCCCTCCTCGACCAAACGTCCTGATGACCGGCGTAGAGATCACGCCTCTGGGCCGTCTGCACAAAACAGAGATGATTTTTTCTCAGAACATTTGACGTCTTTCAGAATCGGTGATTTTCTCAAACTTTGTTTAAAACTTTCTCTGAATCAACTTGAGACGGGAAACCTGCTTCAGTCTGAGGAAACAGACCTGATCTTAAAGTCGATTTTACTGCCAGTTCATTTTTGTCTTGATTTGATTGATTGATTTATTATGTTTGTTAGGGTTTGCTGGACAGCAAATAAAATCTTTGATCCTGATTAATCGTTTTACAATAAAGTGAATAACATAAAAAAAAACGGGGCATTAAAGGTTTTTCTTTATGAAGGAAAAAGAAGAAACTTGTCCCATGCGTACAGAGATTCCTCCTGATTCTCTGAATCTCCTGATGATATTCTACACTGTAGATCAGGGATCACCAAATCCGGACCTCTTGAGCCAGTGTCCTGCAGGTTTTCACTGCATCCCTGCTGCAGCACACCTGGTTCAAATGAAATAGTCAATAGTCAAGGTCTACACCAGCCTCTTAACGACCCATTATTTGAGTCAGGTGTGCTGCAGTATGGAGGTATTGAAAACCTGCAGGACTCTGGCTCAAGAGGTCCGGATTTGGTGATCCCTGCTGTAGATGGTGGATCTTCAAATTCTGAGGAACATTTTTCTGAAATTGTTCAACAGTTAGGATCCAGTTGGTCTCAAATCGGTGAACCTCTGTCCATCCGAGAGACTCTGCCTCTCTGAAATGCTCCTTTTATACCCAGTCATGTTACACATGGTAAAATGTCTCAGTTTCTACATCTGATAAGTTGTTTATCTATCTCTGCTGAGAATAAAATATGAGCTGATGGGATTTATGTCCAGTTTCAGCTGAATGTTTTATTTGGACATAAAGACAATTTAAATTCAGCAAATCAAAACTAAACAAATCTACAGCACACACCAATAATAACCTCATATTTATTCCATAACATGCTTTTATAATATCAAGAGATCTACGCATGAGTAATAACAGTAGCACTTACAGTTTTAATGTCGTCATCAGTAAGTGGAACGATGTTTGTTATGTACTCGGTAACCATAAAGAAAATGCTTGTAATAATAAGAAGAATGTTAATGTTCATTTTTCTGTTCTCACCCTCTGTTTGCTCCACCGACAGACACCACCTGGACAGGGAAGCATCCTCTTCCTCTGCTGCGACGGGTACCGGCCCACTGACCCACCACGGTCCCGGCGATCTCCAGCTTCCCACCCTGTGCTGAAAGTCCTTCAAGTGCTTGGAAAAAAAAACGAAAGACTGAGTAAAAGAGTTTCGGATGGCAGAGTTTGGTTTAATAAGGGAGACAATGGCACTCACCAGCCATAACCCGCCCTCTTCCCAGGGGAGGCATCATCGATGGCGGGTAGAAGGAAGCAGCTGGGGGGTAGAAAGGCAGCCCGTGAGGAGGTGGGGGAGGTGGGGGGAATGGAGGGGGATGAGGTGGGCGAGTAAAGTTGAGACCTTCCAGGATGCTTTGCCGCATCTTCTCCACTTTGGCGGCCAGCTCAGCCTGAAGACAGAAAGCAGTCAGTGGCTGCAGGATCATCCAATCAGATGCAACCATTTCAATCCTCAAGAGGGAAAGATGGGCGTGGACAGTGGGGAAACTGGGTCTGATCGTACATCAGGTGGATCCTGGATCTCAGCTGGTTGCTTTTATATAATCAAACGTGGCAGCTAGCATGCTGCGCACGTAGCTACGACTGTTATTTATTATGACCTTTATTTAACCAGGAAGAACCTCATTGAGATTAAAATCTCTTTTCTAAGAGTGTCCCTGCCAAGAAGAGAACTAATTACAATTCAAATCTACAACAATTTAAAGCCCTGTATCAAGCAGAACATATACAAACAGACGAAACTGCCTCCAACATTTCCTTAAAAACCTCCAATGAGACCAGATCATAAAGTTCGTTCCAGCCAAACGGAGAAGTACAAAAAAACCTGTTTCTCATCTCAGTTTGTTATTCTTGGGCTGTGAGCGAAGACTGTACAGTCCTGAACCGTTCAGCTGGAGATGCTGAGAGATCAGAAGGGGTTAGACAGCGTTGAGGGTNTTCTACAGTCATGTAGCAGACACTTTTCAAAGCCACTTGCATCAGAAGGGGTTAGACAGCGTTGAGGGTCTTGCCTAAGGACCCAACTGGAAGGTGTTAATGTTAGTCCCCTGTGGAACTCGTCTACCGAATGGGAGACGGATGCCCTGCCAACTGAGCTCTCCAGCCATTGGAGCAGAGTGGAAGGGTGGTAGGTAGCAGACCAGCTTTGAATAAAAGAACATGCCAGTGTCTTATTCTTGGCAGTGGTGAGTCAGCGATCTATGAGCTTGAATCTCAAAGCTTTTTTATGCATTAATTCAACTCCAGTGTTTCCTCATGGAGATCCTTTGTGCCAGAACTTTGCCTGCCCGGTCTAGAGGTTGTTGCCATGGTGATAGCCCTTGACCGGGTGGATGGCAGTCCTGCACTGCAGCCCTATGGCTGTGGTGGACTCTGGCCAGGCTGAAAGTCAGATATAATCTTATTGCCAATAAAAAAAATTTAGCTGATCACTGACAAGTGACTCAAGGAGTTTGGCCAGGACAGTTTGGAGAGAGGCCTGTAGTTATTAAAAACATTATTAAGGACCATGCCCTTCTAGGAGGGGAAGGACATAAGCAGGCTTTCATTCAGGAGGGAGGACATTTGTGTCCAAGCAAAGATTAAAAATGTGTAAGAAGCTGAGCGATGAAATTGACTGCAAGTTTTAAAAAGTAAGGCTCCAAATGATCTGGGCCAGAAGCTAATAGTGGATGCCAATCAGAGCGGAGTTTATATACAAGGTTAAATATTTAGTTTTAACACATGATGCCATGAGCACTTTTATTAACCCTTAAACCTCCATCAGGTCTCCCCGAGGTCTCTCCTCCTCCACCAGGAGGGGCAGTGTGTATCTCTGTGGGGTAAACTGTGATGGATATTTTACCCTTTAGATGATCTACAGACGTTTTCCAGGCATTTCAATCCTGGTTTCCAATCCAGCCACTAAATGTAGTTTTTATTCAGACTCTCGATTTCTACCGGGTCCATGTGCGCCACAGTTTTGTTCCAACCACCACGGTGGGTCAATCCACACTGGGAGCGCAGAAGTGAAGTAATGTTTACATAATTTAACAAGCGAAAATCTGTACAGGGGCTTTTATTTTGAAAATTGCTGGAAGCTTTTACACTGCACACATGTCTGATTTCCTGTCTGGTCCCATCTGAACTGCTGAGTTTGACGCGTCAAAAATAGACTCTGTTCGTAGTTTAGCGGAGAAAATCCATATAGATCCGTGATCCATGTGGATCTATGCAACCACAGAGTTACACACTGTTAATGACACACTGATGATGTACGTGACAGCACTTTGGAAGATCTGGTGGACCTTTAAGGGTTGAACAGAGTCGGCTGAAGCTACCTGACCATCACAGAGGTCGATCAGCTGGGCCTTCTCTCTGTTGGCTTTGATAAGTTTACTCTGAAGCAGCTTTCCATCAAAGTACATCCACGGACAGCAGTGTTCCCAGGGAACGGGTTGTCCGCACGCGTCGTTGGCGAACAGCGCCATGTCCACGCCGCTCATGAACAGAGCGGCCAGCTGGACGCCTCGGAGGTCCAGGTTGTCGATCTGCACAGGAGAAACATCCAGAATTACAGCCAGCTGGAATGAAAGGAGGAGGGAGCTCTAACAAGGAACAGATTGCAAAGCAAGCAGAAAGCAAGCGAAGCAGCCACTCAGTCCCAGCTGCCGCGACACGGTGGACAGGAAGCAGCACACAGCCTCCGTTCAGGAACGACAACACACACAGGGAGCAAAGCGTCATGTGGATGGTTTACATTAATGCGAGTTCCTGCACCTGCTGAGATCATAAATCATCCACACGCGACAGGAAGACTCCTGGAAGCGCTACAGCTTTGCTAACAACATGCTGGTAGCGAGGAGCGATATGAGGAGTGTCCACAGAAACCCAGAGACCGCTAACAGGGACAGTTTGGGGCTCAAAACTCAGAAAGCCAGTCCCAAGCTGGCGGGGCAACATTTTACAGCCAAGATGATCTTCAACTTGCATGTTTCTCAGACACTCCTCATATGATCAACTCTACAAAGTCACCTTCAGTTCCTGCAGCTGGTCAGGCTCATAAAGTTTAGGAGAAAGAGCTTGGGCTAGGAAAGCGTCAAGCTCGCTACGACGCAAAATTCTTACTCCTGGCCAATGTAACATAAACCTGAAGCAAAACACAGAAGGTTAACAGCGTTACAGAGAGAACTCATCCGTCCCCATCGCTGCTTTACTTCTGTCCATCAGAGTCAAATCTTAGCGTAACAGGGCCAGAGCGGGGCCGGACTCACCGGAGCACGCAGCAGAGCACCAGGAGAGGCGTGGGAATGTTGGCAGGGTTCAGCATGGCTGGAGTGTCGGAGCGCATGCAGGCCAGGAAGGCCCTCATCCTGCGGTTCTTGTCCTCCACAGCCTTCCCCAGCCACAGCTTCTTCAGGTTGGGGCAGGTCCACTCCCTGAAGGGCAGGGCCTCCACCAGCTCGGGGGTGTGGGGGGATTTTCCTTTGTAGGCGGCCCACTCCTTCACCATCACATGGGTGTCTGTGGGAGAGACAAAAACCAGATTTATTCATCTTTGTTCATGATAAAGAAAAGTCTGTAACTCATTAATAAACATTAAAAAATAAAAATTATTCTTGATAAAAAGTGCTATTATTAGGCCTGACAAAACTAACCTGTTAACGGCATTAATTCATTTATGTAATTAACGGTGTTATTTTTAACAGAATTAATGACAGGCCCCAGACATCCATCATTTCTCTGCAGGCTCAGCCAGCTGGTTCTATAGATGGACTTCAGAATAAACGGCATTAATGAGGCAACATGGACGCCACCTCCGCGGAGAAAGTGAGTGTATTAACACACATTTTTTTCCCGCATTTTACACCAACATGGCTGCTCTAGAGGATCTCTAGAGCTTGAGACCTTTTTCAGGTGTAGATTTTATGAAATATTGAACTGATTATTACACTAAAGTGATCATCTGATGTAGAAAAGTGAATAAAAACTAGTAAAACAAGCAGATAAAATGTATTTAATCAGCAGGTGTTTACTTTGGGTGATGCTGCTGTAGGACTTTTGCCACGGCTGCACAAACACACTTCAATGATAAAAAGAAAACAGCTGTTTTTATCCAGATCATCGGTTTAATCAGAGTTAGCTGCTGTTTAACTTCAGTTGCCACATCTGCTGTGTTTTTTTTTTTTTTTTATATAATTAATTTTAAAACAATTTAATTCTGAATTATGATCCAGACCATGGTAGAGATGTTTTAGAACATATAGAAGTACATTACATGCTGCATTTACTGACCACTGGACATCTGATGTTTACCCAAGAGAAGGTCAGTTAACAGTAAATATTTGTAGCATCGGTTCTTTCTGTTGATACAATAAAGTAAAAACAGGCAGATTTCTGGCAGTTGCGAATGGTGATTAATCGTTATTAAATCATTTGAAATTAATCTGATTAAAATTGTAATAATTTGACAGTCCTAGTTATTGCCAATAATAAAACAAATAATACCTTTTACGTTTTCTGTGCTTTTCTTTTCTTTTTTATTTATTAATCCCATCAATATTACTACAATTATTATTATCTTTCACTTTAGGATGAATTAATTATACTATTATTTGTTCCTATAAAATATTCTTCTATAGTATTTAATCAAGTGTCTTATTGTATTATTTATCTTAAATAAATTAATAAATACATTAAATATTATTTATTTTTCTACTATACTTCAGTAATCCCAAGCTGGGAAATTCTTTCTGAAAAAGGAGTCCTATCGGGCCTTTTTGGCCTGTGGGACTCCAGAGGCAGCTGATGGGTATCGGCGGGTTAAGCGGCTTCGACAGTCGCTAAGGCAAAAGCTCGGGCGTGGGAGGAGTTTGGAGAGGCCATGGAGAAAGACTTCCAGACGGCTTCGAGGAGATTCTGGTCCACCATCCGGCGGCTCAGGAGGGAAAGCGGTTCTCCGTCAACACTGTGTACAGTGGGGATGGGGGGCTGCTGACCTCGACTCAGGACGTTGTGAGGCGGTGGAGGGAATACTTCAAAAACCTTCTCAATTCCACCAACACGTCTTCTGATGAGGAAGCAGAGTCTGGGGTAGCTGGTGCTGGCTCTCCCATCTCTGGGGCCGAGGTCGCTGAGGTGGTTAAAAAGCTCCTCGGTGGCAAGGCCCCGGGGGTGGATGAGGTCCGTAAGGTTACTGAACACGTTACCGAACACGCATTATCCGTCTTTCCTCGTTAGCGCTTACACCAGCTGACCGACATGGACCTGGAGCGGATCCAGACATTACTGACTCGGACTGAACTGTGATCACTGCTGTGTAAGAACCTGAACAAACCGGCATTCAGGTGGTCTGGTTCGCCTCGACGAGCTGAACTAGTTCTTTATGTTGTGAAGGAATAAACCGTTTCTCTGATCCAGGAGCTGTGGAGATCTCATCAGGAAGTTTATTCTGAACCTGCAGAAATAACAACGCTGATGTACGTTAAATTAAATCTGTTTTCGAAGTGGACTTGGTTATTTCTGCCTCTCTGACTTCAGCGGAGCTCCTGAAAACAAACAGAAATGTCCGAACATCCGAATCAGAACATTTCTGAGGGATTTCCTGCAGATCTCTGACTCACATTCAGGAGAGCAGTTCTTCCTCACAGAGAGTCTCTCAGCCTTCTTCCTGAACTCCGCCAGGCTGAAGAGGACTCCGTAAACGTACTGACGGATGGGTCTGAACAGCTGCACCGCTGAAGGCAGGTCTTTGTTGGCTTCGTCTTCAACGGTGACAGACAGCTTCATCTCTCCCTGCAAAGACACACCGTTACGTTACAAGCCCCTACGAGAACATGCCAGCAGCCTCCACACAAACATGGACGACCTTGGTGAGAACATGGTAGATGTAGGGGTACATGAGGCCCTTCTTGTGTCTGTGCTCGGCCACCCGCAGGACCTCGGGGGCCACGGCGGGGAGCGGTGGGATGGTGATGTCCATGTGGTTCCTGGTGGGCATGGAGAGCAGGGAGGGGATCTGTGCGTTCAGGCTGAGGTGACCTCCAGCATGTGAGCCCCCACAGAGGTCGGCCTGAGGACAGAAACATGACTTTAGATGGTGGAGAGAGAAAGTCCTGACCAACCGAAACCTGCCTCCCCAACAACTCACTTTTGATTGGTCCCCCAGGTCTCCTTCTGCTGTGTTGACTCCATTTTTCTGCCATTCTTCCTTAAGTTCACTAACATGAACAGAAACAAAAAAATACAAGTTTATTTCCATCAGTACCAACACAAAACCCTCAAGTCTGACCGTGTAGTCCATCTGGTCCTCATCCCCACCAGACTTTGACCTCACAGAGGTGCAGCGGCGTCACCAGACCTCCGATACCGGAGCATTTGACAAAATCATCGTCCCGGTCTCAGAGGTCATCGTCCCGATCTCAGAGGTCATCGTCCTGGTCTCAGAGGTCATCGTCCCGGTTTCAAAGGTCAGTGTCCCGGTCTCAGAGGTCAGTGTCCCGGTCTCAGAGGTCAGTGTCCATGTCCCAGGTCATCATACCAGTCTCAGAGGCCATTGTTCCGGTCACAGAGGTCATCGCCCCGGTCTTAGAGGTCATCGTTCCGGTCTCAGAGGTCATCGCCCCAGTCTCAGAGGTCATTGTTCCGGTCTCAGAGGTCATCGCCCCGGTCTTAGAGGTCAGAGTCCCGGTCTCAGAGGTCATCGTCCCGGTCTCAAAGGTCAGTGTCCATGTCTCAGGTCATCATTCCAGTCTCAGAGGTCATCGTTCCGGTCTCAGA
>CM047977.1:2421464-2435650 GCA_026261665.1 Melanotaenia duboulayi
GAATATATAAAATTAGTGGCTTGCATCACTAACGATGGTAGAGGGCTAAAGTAAAAAAAAAGAAAATTATATATATATCAAATACAAATAATACTTTAATATGAGTACTAATCAATCTGTGCCAGATATGAAAAAGAAAAAGACAAGCTTTATTTACGAAGCATTCTGTCTTTCAGAGTTAGTGAGTGCTTCCCAGGCTTTAACCAACGGCTTATCTTGATAATTAACCAAAAGACATGCAACTGTGTAAAGTTGATTGATGCTACCCGTGAGTGAAAGGAGGATTTTTTTACTAAATATTTTTGCTCCTTCACTCTGCGTTTAACGTGGACCCTAAGTCTGGCAATAGACTGAGTCTTTGTAACCTCTGGTCCTGACAGTTGTGCTCTCTTTGACAAGAAGGAAGGTATGTGGACTGCTACTACTACTACTACTCTGAACAGAAGATAGTGGGAGAGGGGTTTAGGTTTTCTATTGTTTTTGTATTACTTTGTTATTCTTTATGTAGAATTAGGATTATTTACATTTCTGTTTCCCTAATAGGTTAGTCTAAATTATTGTTAAATTTGTTGTGAATTAATTCGGTTTGTCTAAGTTTGTTGGGATAGTTATTTTATATTTTCCCTTGTGTCAAAATGGTCGGAGCAGCCAGTGTTTACAGTTTTCCTTGTGTGTCAGTTTGTGAGGTCAGTTAGTTTTCAGTTCTTCATGTTGATGTTCTTTATTTGACCTCTTTTATGAGCCCAGAACTGTGACTTTGGAATGTGTTTTTGTTGTCTTTCTGTAGATTAAATGGAAAAAAAACTTAAAAAAAACGCTCCTGTGCTTTTTTGTCATTCTTGGCCTCGGTCTCTCACAAGACTAATAAGAAACATCATGAAAACATGGATCCATCCTGCCTTGGATCAACGCTTCAGGCTGCTGCTGGTGTAATGGTGGGGGGAGGTTTTCTTGGTCCACTTTGGACCCCTTAGTACCAACGTGGCCTGGTTGAACCACCACAGCCTACCTGAGTATTGTTGCTGACCATGTCCATCCCTTTATGACCACAGTGGAGCATCTTCTGATGCTACTTCCAGCAGGATAATGCACCATGTCACAAAGCTCAGATCATCTCCACCTGCTTTCTAGAACATGACGATGAGTTCACTGGACTCCAACGGCCTCCACAGCCACCAGATCTCAGTCCAGTAGAGCAGCTTTGGGATGTGGTGGAACGGGAGATTCTCATCATGGATGCAGCCGACAAACCTGCAGCAACTGTGTGATGCTGTCATGTCAATATGGAGGAAATATGGCCTGAACATTGGTCTTTACCTCCCTCAAGGATCTTTATCTGGGATGTCCCCTTCACTCTCCCATAGTTTACTGGCTTGTTTTGCTCAGTTACTGAAAGCTGTGTTCAGTATAAATTATTCTCCTGCAGAACTCTTTTTTTTTTTTTTTTTTGAGAAGGCGCGAACCTGCAGCTGTAACTGTGGAGAGTGGAGGACCAGTAGATCTATGAAATGTAGAACCCTCTTTTTCTAAAAGAAAAGGTAAAGTCAGATCCTGTGACAGACTCAGCCATCGCAGCTGATGCCACATCTTTTTAAATTTTAATAATAAGTGTTGCTTTTCCGTGCATTTCTGAGGATTGTGCATCTGTTCTCTGCCTCTTTCTTCTGCCACATCATCAATAACCTGGTGACCCACTGAAAGCAGGCATGCCCCTGTCATTACCCCTCCATGTCTTTTACATGTGTTCTGTGCTTTGAAACACGAGTCTTTCCAAGGCTTTTCAGTATTTTCTTTTCTTCCTGCCCTGGCTGACCTGCGGTTCATCTGTCTGAAGAATGTCCTTCCAGATTTGCTATGCCAAGGACAAATCTGGGCTTTTTATTCCTGGGGGAGTGAATGGTTTGCATCTTTAGGTTTCCTAGTTTGCCCGTGCCTTCTAGATGTAATTATTCTCTAGGACATTTTAAACCACCCCTAACGGTCCTGTTGCTCACCGACAGATGTTGGTGTGGGAATAATCACCCTTTCACATGATTTGAGAAGCCCTTGGACCAGATTTTGTGGGTCACAGCTGGAGTTTCCACACCTGGACTCAACTCTTTAATGAAGAAATAACATCAGAAACAGCCCTGAAAAACAGGGACCCCTTCCTGCACGTGGATGAGCAGAGCAGCATTCATCCACCATCATCATCATCTTAGTTGTCTTTGGTCAACATATGTTTTTTTTTTCAGGTGGTTATAGATAAAGTTGACTTGACTTGTGTACATGTTACTATGTTGTCAACATGAAATGATCCCATTTCCAGAAGGTGTGTGTGGATCTGCTTCTTTCCACCTAGCTGACTGTGTTTTATTTTAGCGGAACAAACGATGGGCTGTCTTATTCTGACAGTCCTGACAGGAAGTGTGTGTGTTGTCGCTACCAACTTGTCAGCTGTTGATAAACCTGCTCTGTGTGCAGCAGACAGACTCAGAGTGGCAGCATCAGAGTTGTGAGGAACTTCATCTGCAGCAGCTGTGGAACTTTCAGGGGTTTAATTCTCACTCTTCTTTTATTATTTCCTAATATTGATTTCTAATCACATGTGATGGCTCATGCTTCACCGGCTGATGTGGGAGTTTTGTTTCTAATAGTGGTGACTGCTTCTCTGGCCGATGGTGAGTAGACGGTGTTGTCCTGTTATCTGTGATACAACAGTGTGCAGCAATGTACATATATATGTGTGTGTGTGTGTGTGTGTACATGTATCTCAGCACACCTGAAGATGTTTGCTTGTTCACTTTTCTACTTCAGATTTTCTAACCACTAATCACTTTTAATACTAGAAGCTGTTGGAGGCTTTAAGCTGACANTAAAAAATCCATTATTCAGATTTTCTAACCACTAATCACTTAGAAGCTGTTGGAGGCTTTAAGCTGACAGGTACGTTTGTATTAATCAGTCTGAAATAATGGTTTATTTTATGGAAGAGGCTCCACAGACTGGTTCGGACTGGTTTTGCGTGTCATCTCAACACGTTGACTTAATAAAACATCACATTTTATTCTCCACTGGTTTACAGCTGGGTTCTTATTTCAGGTTCAAGAAGCTAGATGAATTAAAATATTTCTGAATCTGCTGGGATGGAGACGTATATCCATCCAGAACTCTAAAGAACCCCCATAGTGAACCCAGATGAAAACTCACTGCCTGTCTTGCAGGAATGTTCTGAGACATTTGATGCTCTGATCCTGCAGGGTCCTGGTCTGGTAAAGATGTGAGCCAGAGGGAGGAGGTGGAGCTGGTCCAGCTGCCCGGCAGCATGGAGCACCTGGCATCTTCCCCAGCCCAAGCCGAGTGCTGCTCGGACGGCCACCCGCTGGGGGCCCGGCGCCGTGCCAAGAGATGCACGTGTTACACTTACAAAGACAAGGAATGTGTGTATTACTGCCACCTGGACATCATCTGGATCAACACGCCAGAGTAAGTATCCGTCTCAGCTCTTCCTGACATAGTTTCAGTTAGAAAAGACGCCCATCCAGGGCTAACCCAGCCTCACCTTAGTCCTCCTAGTACGTAAAAAACAGTCTTGCCTTGACTCCTGCTCTGTCTCTTTCTCTCTTTCTCTTCCTCTCTTCTTCTTCTGTCTTCTAACGTTCCTTTGCTGAATCAGCCATGGTGCGCGTCCAACATGGCGGAGTGTTGATATCCATTTGCTAGCGTGGGACGTGAAACTTTGTTGCAACGTCACGCAGAGCTTCGGGTGAAGAAGGTAGCTCGGTTTTCAGCCTGCAGAAAGGCACATTCGGATGTCAGTAAGCTGCCAGACGAGTCCAGAATGCAGCGTTTTAAGGCTGGAAAGTCACGATGTGTGGACCTGAGCTCTCTGAGGGTTTCTGACAGGCAGCATTGCTAATAAGTAACCTTAGAAACTGAGATAGACGGGACCATTTGCAAATTTACATAATCCTAGTTTTTCTGCTGCCCGCATTAAATTTAAACCAGAAGCCTTTTTCACGCCTTGTTGGACGTCCGTCTTCACAGCACATTTCTACCTGCTGTCGAGCCCACACAGCTGGCCTCAGGCAGCTGGGGTTTGACTTGGTTCTAATGAATAAACACGCCTTTCGCTGAGTCTCCGTTTAGAAGGATGTGAAAACGTGGACGTGTTGAGAGATGGGGAAGCTAGGAGGGCCATGACGAGGGTGCATCCGTCCCCTGTCGGCCTTCATTACAAAGCCCTCTCCAGGAGCGAGGCCTTGTAGTGAAAGCTTCATCCTGGCTGAGTTTTCAGTCTGCTGCTTCTGAATACTTCAAGCAGCACATCAACAGCTTGATGAAATGAAAGGTACGGCATCCCAGCTTGGACATTTTATCTGCAACAGCACAGATGAGGCTGGATTTTCCGGATTTTGTCCTCCATCGGTCGGAAGGTTGCACCGTGACATGTTAATGTTTTTCTTTGCACACGGGGAGTTCTTGCAGATATGAATTCCTAATTGGCCACAGCAGGTGGAGAGCACCACCCTGTACGCTGAATAAAAATCTAATCAGTCTGCAATCCCACTTTGTTCTTCTGAAACCCTGCATGCTAACAGCAGCTGGACGCTGCACCTGTTCTCCATTGTTTCAGTCATATTTATTAGAAGTAGATATTTTTCAAGCTCAGGATTTAGACCATACCCAGACTTTACTCTGGTTTTGGAGCAGCTGTAGCCAGTAACCGAGGAGTGTATGAGAAAGTGAACATATCTGGTAAGACCTGTGGTTTTATGGCCCTTAGGGGACATCTGCTAAAGTACCTGCAGCTGTTACTGGTTAGCTGACCTTCTGACTTCCTCTTCTGACTTCTCAAGTCTTCATTCTTCACTTAAATATGTGTCTGGATTTAAATTAATTAGTTTTTTTTTTTCATGAGTCACTTTCTTTCTCCTTATTTCTGACGCCAAATGAGTTTGTGCAGCCTTGTAAAGATAGTGTTCATTTCCAGCCAAATGAAAATGTGGTCAATATAAATTTTAAATGGAATTTTATTCATTTCAGCTTTATTTATACAGGACAACTTCAAGACAAAGTCATCTCAAGGCAAAGTCCAGCTCATACTAGTCCAATTATAACCCAATTAAAACAAATCCATCATATGATCCCCGTTAGTCCAACTTATAAAAACCACATAAACCAACTCACCAAACAAACAGAAATTATTGGATGGAAGAAAATGTTTAAGCAAACAGCAGGTGATGCAGCTGAGTTTTTTCTGCTCGCAGTGAGATGTACACTGACTGCATTGAACAAAGCCCTTAATTAATTATTGTGATTGTTTAAAAAAAAAAAAAAAATTACTACTACTACAATATTGAATTTCCCTTTGGGATTAATAAAGTATTTTTCATTCATTTCATTTCATTGTCTTCAATAAATAAATAAAAACAAAATAACTTGAAACATCCTGACATACATTCATATGAACCCTTTAATGCCGTATATGTCATATCTGATAATACAGTCTCTGAGACCGTTCGCATGATTTTATGGTAAAAACTTGCTTAAAACTCTTGTTTACTATCTGATATTTGTCTTCTGCCCCCTGGTGGACACATGTGCACTACACTAGTTTTTACAAATCACACAGCAATAAACGGTAAAAATACAAATCATACATGCAACCATTTTCTGTACGGCTTGGTCTAATTCGGGGTTGTGAGGAAGCTGGAGCCTGTCCCAGCAATTAGCAGGCCGGTACACCTGGACAGGTCCCCGTCCATCGCAGAGAGACAACTATACTAAAAACGTTTCGTCAAATAAAGACTTCACATAAATAAAAATGGGACTTTTCGCTCCATTTTTTGGATCAGGCTTTAAAAGGTTAATATTCATCATAAAACTACTGACTAGTTTCATCTGGACTGAAAACAGGAGAAATAACTAAATGTGCTTCAGATCTTCTGGCCAGAGGTTCTTTCTTCAAATGAGCTGCATGGATTAGTTTAAACTTCATTTTATTTATCTGTGCTTTCCATAGAGAAGAAGAGGCATGGCTTCTGTAGCGAGGGTCATTGTTCAGGTCAGCCTGAAGCTCATCCATCAACACCAGGGCACCCAGCTGTCTCTGCAGGTCAAACCAGGCTCTTCACACATCCCTCCAGGCTCACTGCGATGACATAACGAGACGCAGATGAGCTCACCATGGGCAAGCTGAAACAATGCAGCAAGAAGGTTCATCTCTGATTCATCTGTGTCCAGAGCTGTAATGATTTTTTTTAGAGAATCACAGGTGATGAGTTAAAGAATCCCTGTAGAAATAAACTCGTTATGGGCTCGACACACGGGAGACGACAGGCAAAACTCATCGCCAGTCTGGTGAAACCGAACCCACGGGACTTGACAAATAGCAGCGACGGTGTCGTGCATCACACTCTGACATCGCTTTTCTCCAAGAAATGTGATTGGTTATGATTTTGGAGGGAATTTTGACATTTTCAAACCAGCCAGTGACAGACAAAGTAAGACGGATGAAGAGTCAGAAGATTTTGCACGAATTGACATAAATCTTACTTTACGTTACTGTACAAATGAAAGAGACAACCTGGGTTCATCCTATCTCACAAACAAGGAAACAGCATGTTAAATTTCATCATTTGATGGCGGACCTCAAGGCTGATCCAGTTAAATCCAGGACCTACGTTAGGACAAATTCCCCCTGGAGCAACGCGGCAGCCTTTTATTTACACCTCTATAATTTCTGCGTGAAGTCCGGTAAGGTCTGGGAAAGTCAGACGGAGCAGGAATCATCTCATCCTCCGTGTTGGAAGTGTCTGCAGACTGCACCGTCTAGCCTGCTGTCATTGGTCAGTAAGCAAAACCCTCGCTTGTTGGATGTACAGTAGTACCATGTGACAGCGACAAAAATTTAACATTTTTCTGTCTTCTTGTGTCGCATCTCAAGTCCCCGTGTGCACGTCTAGCACAACATTTCACATGCATGAATGTTGCCTGTCGCTTGGCTGGAGGAGGGCGGCCATTTTCACCTCATCGCGCAGGTTCCACAGGAAAGGATGGAGTAGGAGCGACGTTGCCTCCCGTGTGTCCAGCCCATTAGCCTCATTTTTCTGTGCATGGAGGCATTTTGGTGCTTCTACATTTAGTTCGAGCTCAGCATGATCATTCTTAGCAACCTGTCAGCGTGACATGGTGACCCTCTGAGGTGATGCTCCACGGTGATGCTCTGTGGTGACGCTCTGTGGCGACGCTCTGTGGCGATGCTCCGTGGCGACGCTCTGTGGTGATGCTCTGTGGTGACGCTCTGTGGTGACGCTCCACGGCGACGCTCCGTGGCGCGTCTCTGTGGTGACGCTCTGTGGCGACGCTCTGTGGCGACGCTCCGTGGCGACGCTCTGTGGTGATGCTCTGTGGTGACGCTCCACGGCGACGCTCCGTGGCGACGCTCTGTGGTGACGCTCCGTGGCGACGCTCCGTGGCGACGCTCTGTGGCGACGCTCCGTGGCGACACTTGGAGATTGCAGCAGCATTCTTCTGTTACACATGCTGACTCAACTTTGAACCTTTTTAATAAAATGGAAGGGTTCCTGGAACTCTAGCTGCTATAAAAACACTTTTTATGGCCATTTGATGAACTAAGATTTAGCATTAAAATCATCAAATTATTATTAAAATGACCTCCGTCAGCCACCGTTGTTCATGTGCTGGCTCAGGTCCAGTTACACCGGAAGAGTTTGTCTTGTCATACTGAACTTTGTTAATGGCAGTAATGAATGTAAACTGGTGCTTATGGTGGACAAATTTTGAGATTTAATGCTCCTCTTAGTTAAAATGTCACATTTCTGACTTAATTAAAATGCCCTGGAGACGCGGAGCCACAAGAAAAGTCAGTCGTCAATGCTGTGATTGATTTGGCTCAGGATCTGAGAAAGACCAGCTCAGAAAGTCCATCTGCTCCAGGTTTAAGAGGAACTGGCTACCTCCAGGAGGGCTGGAGGGGGGATTTGCTCATCGGTCTGAGCAGGGAGTAGCGAGGGACCAGTCTACTTCGATCCAATCTGGATCATCTGGATCAGTCATGGATCCAGTTTTGTGAGTTGTTTCCATTTTGTAAAATCAGTTGAAGGAAATGTGGAAATCTGCTAACCTGGTTATTATAAGTAAGTGTATGTAGGAGGCAGGTTTACTCTGGATCCGGATTTATTGTCCACTAGTTTTTCTGTGTTTTGTCCTTGATGTGAACTTTTTAACATCCAGAATGAGCTTCAGTCTGTTTTTATTTAAATGTCTGATTGATCAGAAATAAAATGAGGTTTTTATTAGAGCTGCTTTTCAGGATTTGATGTAAATCGACGTGACTGTTTTTAATCACCTGTGAAATGGTTTCATATTGATCTCATTTAAATTAATCGAAGGTGAAAACACTCCCCTAGGAAATTAGATGCCCGGCAGCAGTCGTCGCTAGTGGAGTGCATCTTTTGACATTGTTACTAAAAATGTTAATTACAGCTAAATATGGAGGTGCATCAGCTCCTAGCGGTCTTGGGTTGATCAAGGCAAAGCAAATTTATTTGCATTGCACATTTCATGCACAAAACATTTCAAAGTGCTTTAATAAAACATTAAAAGCGTTACAGCGTGCAAGAAGCAAGTGCAGTAAAAACAAACTTTAAACAAATAAAAGAAATTAAATAAAAAAAGGGAAATAAAATAGATTAAAAAACCTGAAGTAAAACAGATAAAAAGACAGAATTAAAGTTCCAGTGTGGGGAATTAACAGCTGTTCTGATAAAAGGCTGCAAACAGAAAAGTTTTAACCCTGATGTAAAACTGCTGAGTCAGCAGACCTGCAGTTTTCTGGGAGCTTGTTCCACATGTGAGGAGAATAAAAGCTGAACGCTGCCTCTCCACGTTTAGTTCTGACTCTGGGAACAGAAAGTAGACCTGACCCTGATGACCTGAGGCATCTGGTTGCTTCACAACCAACCAGACGATCCTAAGTGGATTCTGGTCCTAAACCATTCAGGTCTTTGTAAACTAACAGCAGGATTTTGAAGTCAGGAAACTAGTGTAAAGATCTGAGGACTGCAGTTCCAGGATCTAGTATCGTTCTGGATCAGATTTCTACCAAAACTTTTCCAGAGAGTTCTTCCACATCTGAGTGTGAGCCATTTCTCCTATCCAGAGCTGCCTATGTCCGACACGTGCAAATGTTGTGGCTGTGTTTACCCACAATGCACTTTGCTTTGTGAAATGTTTAAATGTGTGGGAGGAAATATATTCAGACCACTTCCAGGCTGGTGGAGATCAGTTTGGACCAAGTGTCTTTCTGTTCGGTGCTTGTGCCTTTATAAAGCAATAACGTAAGAAACAAATATGAACACACACAAGAAAAGGACGACTGAGGCCGTCTTTCTGCAGAACAGATGTGTTTCCAGCTTCCTGCTTGTTAAGGTGGTAAACCGTGGAGAAAGTGCGGGAGCTAAACCCTCTCACCGGGAAAAGTTTGAACAGCTTCGTATGCTCCTGGGTTGCAGAACCATCCGAGACCACGAGAAAGAAGAATCACGGACATCTTCACCACAGTACAAAGCCATGGTGCGTTCGAGTTGTCCTCTGCGTTGCAGCGCCCTCCTCCACCCCTCCGTTGTCTGAGTGGATAACAATAACAGGCAAGTGTGGAAATGAAACGCAAATCCGATGGAAACGTGCCTGAGGCGGAGAAAGAGCAAAATCTGTCCGGACACGTTATACGCCTCAAAAAGAGGACATGGGTAGAAGAGGATGTTCGGTCACCCTATTCATGATTTTAAAATTATGTTTTCGTCCTTATTCAAGATCTTTATTGTCATTATGCAAGACAAGGAGATTTTATTGCTGCTGAATAAACATTTCTGGGTGTCCTGCCTTCCTTCTGTCACCATCTCTGCTGAAGTATCCGTGCATGTTGGGAAATCTTTTCTACCCCTTCGTTTGACGTGCGGTCCTGGCTTCGTTTGGAGGGTTGTGTGGCCCTCACCCTCAGTCCCTCTCCTTCATCCAGAGAATAAAAATAGCTCTTCCACTAACATGAGCAGCTACATGAAGGGGGAGAGCTGAGGGGTAGAAAAGGGCTTTTAACACAACATTAACTATGAAAATGATATTAAATAAGTTTGCACTTAAAATCTTCTGGCAATTTCCATATAAATACAATTTAGGTGCTACTTACATACCATGAAAGTCTCAAAGAAATGTTCAGAAACTGCTAGCCTTCAGGGCATGGGTTAGATAGGTTTGTTATGGCAGCTGTATGACTGGGTGGAACAGGTGGTTCTTCCAGCTGGTACCGACAGGAGGGATGAGGATCAATCTGACCTGAGCCGCAGGAAAAGTAGAGCGAAAATGTGAAACGCTGCGAAAAAAAGAGTTTGCAGTCATCTTTTATTAGCTGTCTATTTGCTGGAGTTTTCAAATCTCCGTCTGACTACAGAGATGCTACAGAGAATCACCTAGTCAGAGGCGGGCTGTCCGCCCATGTTTCATCTAAATATCTATACCCAGATGAAAGAAGGAAAACCTTTAACTTTTACTGCTCTGCAGCATCACGTTTTCTTCCACTTTGCTGCTGTCAGATGGAACCGATTTACATAATAACCTTATAAAATTCTGTCTGGCTGTGTTTTATAGGCACACCGTACCATATGGCATGTCCAGTTACCAGAGCTCCCTGCGTCTGAGGCGCTTTGCTGGGGCTGAGAGGAGGAGGAGGAGCGTGGACAGACAGCGATGTGCGTGCACGCTGCAGACCGATGCCGACTGCAGCCACTTCTGCATGGACAGGTACAGAAAAACCATCATTTCTAACCTGAAGTTGTTCAACCTGCACATCTTTCATGCTGCATTATTAAGTAAGAAATGAGCGTGACTGATATATTCAGCACATTTATTTTACGACAGTAAATGCAAGTGGACTTGGAAAAAAAGAAGATTTCAGTGTTTGTATTTTTTTCTCAACAGGCAGAAGAGGTTCTCCCCTGCCACGCCTGATGGGAGGACACGACGGCGTGTTCTGAAATGAACTTATAAGTGACGTGCCCATGATCCAAACAGTGGACAGATGAAAAGAGTGGAGACGCTTGTGTAGATGGACAGGTGTTTGTAATGCCTTGCACTGGAAGAACAAGCAGGGCTTCCAGCAGGGATGCTAGCAGAGTGCCACTCCGTTCCCTTCGCCCTCCGTCTCCCAGCCTCTACCAGATCATGTCTGCCATTACCCTGTCACATCTGAGAACGGCCTGCACGACTCGTCTGTTCAGCCGTGTTCATACACGTCCATGCGGCATCACGTGGAGAGCTCAGGTTCATCTCGTCCCCTCAGGGACAGCCACCTAAGCCTGCCATGACGACCTCAGCTTTATTTAGACTTCAGTTTGTTACGGCCACATATTATCGATCTCTTACTGTTTTCACTCATAACTGATGAGTTGATCTTCATGGAGGCAGGTGAGCTGGAAACAAATGCCAGGAATTTATTTTTAAATTATGGTCACAAGTCTATGCATGTGGACAGTAAATTATACAGACTGTACAGGTGTTAGAGTGTAATTATATGCTGTGAAATAAATATGTGATCATAACAGTTTTCTGTGTTAAAACCCTCTTATGTAAAGAATAACTGTGTACCATCCAGTAAATGTATAAAATATTTTATCTACTTTCATAAATTCCCCCGTCTGCTCATGAAGATGGACACCTGGGACAAGTCGCTTGCTGTAAATTGTGGAGGTTCTGAGAAATATACGAGTCATAATTCAGATTAAATCCCTGAGGAGGAGGAGGAGTTCCTCGCTCCATCTGTGGAATATTCTCAAGTACATCTGGATTCATTTAAATTTACTTAATTTGATCAGAGGTTTTCTTTTCACATGGACATGCTGGGACAGGCGGGTAAGGCCTAGACGTCTTCTGTCCATGTGTCAGCTAATAAAGATTTTTGCAGTGATGTGACTGGAAGCAGTTTTTTGTTCTATAAGAATATGTATAATAGCAGAAATGGTCTCCAGTCATTCATTTATTGTGTCAGGTCTTGACTGTATTATCTACACCTCTTCAAGCCGGTGGGGATGGGATGGGGCTCTCTCTGACACCCTGTTGCCTTCGTTCCCACGTTTTCAACTTTCTCCTTCCCCTCTTGGTAATGTCCAGCTCCTCGTATTCCTATTCCTCACTTGTCACTTCAGACTTTTCCATCTACTGGTTGGCAGTTTGCCAGCCAGTTGGTTTGCCGTCCCTGTTTTATTAGTCTGGAGCTAGAAGTCCCATGGGATCTTAGCCCTGTCATTCTCCACCACCTTCAAATACAAACTTCAAACTTAGTACAGATATTGCTGAACACCTTTCCAGTCATTTGGCTGTGGAGCTCCATGTACAGCAGGGCCACTTAATTCAGTTTTCTGTGTGTCCCTGTTCCAAGACACCTGATTTAAAAATTGAGTCATCATGTATGGAAAGCCGTTTTATTCAAAATTAAATGAATAGAAAAATAACAAAATTATTGTTATTATATATTATTATAATATATATATTCAAAAATTTCGTTATTTTTCTATTTATTTAATTTTGAATAAAACGGCTTTCCATAATCATGCAGAACTTGATAGGCTGTTAGATCTATTTAATTTGATTCAGATGTGTGTTGGAGCAGGAATACATTGAAAACCTGAATGGTGTGTAGCTGACTTGTGAAAAACTGAACAGCTTGAAGTGGGATGGTTTGGTTCAGTAAAACATGATCTTGGCATGATCTTTGGGTCTTTGTTGTTGTTCAGTTGTGTTCAGTCTTCTTTCATGTTTTAGTCAGTAGTTTTTTCTCCTGGGTCTTCTCCTGTGTCCCGACCCAGGCTTTCTGTGTTGTCTCCTTGGTTGCCTCAAGTGTCCTGGCCAGAGTTTCCTGTGTCGTCTCCTGGTCATCTCCTGTGTCCGGACCCGGGTTTCCTGTGTTGTCTCCTGGGTCGTCTCAAGTGTCCCGGTCCGGTCTTCCGGTGTTGTTTCTTGAGTCATCTTCTGTGTCTGGACCTGGGTTTCCTATGTTGTCTCCTGGGTTGTCTCCAGTGTCCCGGCCCGGGTTTCCTGTGTCGTCTCCTGGGTTGTCTCAAGTGTCCCGAGCCAGGTTTCCTGTGTCATCTCCTTGGTCTTATTCCTGTGTCTGGACCCAGGTTTCCTATGTCGTCTCCTGGGTCGTCTTCAGTGTCTCAGCCCAAGTTTCCTGTGTCATCTCCTGGGTTGTCTCCAGTGTCCCGGCCCGGGTTTCCTGTGTCCTCTCCTGGGTTGTCTCAAGTGTCCCGAGCCAGGTTTCCTGTGTCATCTCCTGGTGAGGAGTGAAAAGCGTGATTTAGTGTAGTGCAGCGTGAGACTCGATTATTGCAACCCCAAACTAAACTGAGTCCCCAATCAGACCAATTCTAGTCAACCATCCTAGATTCTAAAACAGCCTTAAAGACCATGGTCCTCTGCTGGAAAAGGGTGGCGTGTCCCCTCCGGGTCGGGAATTAAATTCTGCTCCAAGTAGAGGAGTTCAACTATCTTAGGGTTTTGTTTTAGGAGTGAGGGGAGGATGGAGCAGGAGATGTACGATGGGATCATCTGCAGTGATGTGGACTCATCATTGTGTTTTGGTGAAGAAGGAACAGCGTTAAAAGGTGAAGCGCTGGATTTACTGGTGGATCTACGCTCCTACGTAGATGCATATGTATGTATGTAGGTTTTCTATTTGCTTCATGAAAGTTTCTTGTTTTTTTTTTTTTTTTTTTAAGTCAATATAGTATTAATGTCTGCATGTGTCTTATCAGCAGGACCAGGCTGTATTTGTACTTAAAATGCACTCAGTGCTGATTGTCAGAAATTATTCATATATCCAATGAAGTAGGCACCTAATACCCAATGATTAGGTCTTAATTAATGAAAAGAAAAAAAAAGCCTATTTGTTATTTTAATTCTTAAAATCTGTCCCTGATGAGGACAAGGAAACTTTTCAGTCTATACACTAATTAATTTTTTTGTTGTTCAATTCAAACAGCCCCAATTTTCTATTTCATGCTTCAACAGAGGTTTTTGAGCAGTATGACAAATATGGCAGCTATGAATCTGAGCGAGTGGCCATGACTTGTGAAGTCCCCTAGGGGTCAGTCCTTGGACGGCTTCTGTTCAACTTGTATATGCTCCCT
>CM047977.1:2703751-2714279 GCA_026261665.1 Melanotaenia duboulayi
CGTTAGGGGTTTGCTGTTAGATGTTAGAAAGTTTTGCCCTTTTTAAAGTTGGTACCATGAGTGAAAGGAACAGTACAGGAAAAGAAATCAGCCTTCATAGGCAAAGAGGTGATGGTTAGTAACATTACCTCTTGTCACCTTTTCAGTTCTGCAGATAGCAGTTCTGGACCCTTACTCTATTGCAAAAATGCATCTAAAAATTATCTTTATTAGAAGGTGTATGACAAAGTTTAGTGAAGAACAAATTAATATGCATAAATCTCATTTAAGACAGTTCAAACACCTAGAGTATAAAGAAAATTAGATGAGTGAACTAATGGGTTTGAGTAAAGTCTTACATTTTAAATCAACTCATGTTGATATAACTTGACATGTTTCAGTATTTATAAAAACAAAATTGGTTTAAGGCAATAGGTTTCCACACAAATATCTAGTAAACTCAACTAATCGGGGATTAGACTGTGCTGACACTTTCCAGGTCAGTCATGGCAAGCACCATTTTCCTGAATGTTGATTGGTGAATGTTATGACGCGTTTTCAGGCTTAAGTATGTGGTCTGGAATTAGCTTCATTGGGCGTTACCATGTGTTCTACAGCGTGGCTGCTGATTGGCTGTCATAAAAATGGTTTTAGAAATCACGTGACCAGCCATCTTGAACCATGTATGTGTCTTTTGCTTGTCTGAATTTGGTATTAATGGGGTAGAATTTCCACCATGGATTTTTTCAGTTGACCACCTTGTTAGAGAACTGCATGCTGTACATTTAAAAGTTGTACACTTGTATTAAAACTGTAGAGAAATTCTAATTATGTCCACCTGCAAAGGCCATTGTACATTTTAAGTCTGTTCTGAAATCTTTCAACGAGTGAAAAATCCCTAGCATTTTGCAAGTAGTGTATGCCTCACTACTTATTCCAGTGGGATCTAAGCGCCAATCCACTAAACCCTGAACATACAGGCACCCAGTTCAATTAAACCAGGGTAGGACAGGTGTACCAGGCGTACCACTGAGCTCTCTCACATCCAAAGGAATATATTGAATGAAATGATCAATTTAACCAGTAGGGGTAAAAAAAGAACCATTAAATTAGGTTAAAATAACAAATTTGGGGTCCCTTTGCTACAAACAAAAACTATATTAATAGATTTGTCTGTTTAATGTAAAATGAATTTTGTATGGGATTAGGTTGAGGGGCATTTTTGTGCTGGGGATCTATTTTGATATGATTTTTAGCGTGTGGGCTCTGAAATCTCAGAGAATCACGTTAAGTTAAATCTTATTTTACCAAGCTTGACTAGCTAGGGATTTTAAGGAAGAAAGGTAGAATATCTTAATATTAATACCTGTTTCTTTTATGTATTTTTTTGCAGATGAATGATCAACTTTGGATAAAAGACAACATGTGCCACCGGCTTGAAAAAGAGGGTTTTGGTGACTTTGCAAGTGCCTTTTTTGGGTGAGATGACATGAATTTGCAGTATCCCCATTGTACTATTAAAACCACAACACAAAGAAGATATCTAAAACATCTTGAAGTATAGTATCAACGTGGACCCAATTTTGCTGTTGAATGTGGTGAAAATGGATGCCCAAATACCCAAATATCATCATTTTGAAAACTTCTAAGCCAGAAACACAGCAGCACAGTCCAGCAGGAAAACCGTGGACTAGACCAGCATGGACCGGTCATATGTCATGTAACATTTTTGTTTGTATTACAAACCTGGAATGTGTTTAATGAAAGAAATTCAAATTTACTAACCTAAAGTAATGTTAAAAATTTGTTAGGTCCTCTCACTGATTGTGTGCCAATGGAGGCTTGTGTCGCAGGAGTTAGAAGTCTGTTCCACTATTACTATGTGCCTGTTCTCAGATTATTCTGTCTGGACCATCTATTACTGTTGGTAGACAGTAACAGACTTATGGTTCTGGGTGTAACCCTTTATGATGGTTCTAGTTAAAACCCTTGCAAAGAGTTCTAACATGTACCAATAAGAGTTCTCTTATGAGGACAAGCCAAAGAACCTTATATGGTTATAGGCAGCACTTTTTTTCTAAGAGTGTACACGTACAGAAACGTGACGAGTTCTGTAAAAAAAAATGAAACACAAAAGCAGACAATAACTGGGATCACAAGGCAGACTGACAAAAATGTGAATAGTAACAATATGAATAATAACAGCACCAGCGACAAGACTGCAAAAACACAGCTGCTATAAGCCGACTCAACCAACACGCATCATAGAATGTGACTGCAGAATAACAGGAATGAGATGTGTTCAGTGATGAGTGTGATCATGCAAAAGCAACCCCAACTTCTCCAAGAAGCCGACAGAGGGCCTCGAGGTTCGGCCAACCAGCAGCCACAATGAAGCATCAAACCCAAAAAGCCCACTGTAGGAATGTCAATGCACCCACCCAGAGGACAGCAGAGAAAGGCCCTAGCCAGAGGCCATGGCCACAGATCAAGGGCCCATAGACCCCTGCCGACAGCCCCTACGGGCATAGACTGCTCAGCGGCAAGCAGGCCACAAAAACTAGGGAGAGTAGTTTCCCCCCCGCCACCCTCTCCCAGCAGAGGCACTAGCTGACACCCAGGAGACCTGGACTATGCCCCAGGCAGCCACCCACCATGGGTCAGCTTACCATGGGAAAAACGCCAGCTTTAAACTGATCATTCTTTTTTGTTTTCTTTTTTTCCATTTTTCTTGTCTCCGTCATATAATTATTTAGTCAGATCAAGAAAAAGACTAAAAGAAAAATCTGCTGCACATGTCATTGGTTAAATCAGGCGCATCTGAATGACCCTCATATTAATATATTACTGCTGTTATTATTTCTATAAATGTCATGAAGAACTTTGTGTTTTCTTCTTTTGTTTTTTTTTCATGCAGGTGTGTCACACACTAGTGTTTGTTTTATTCACAAACTGGTAGTTAATCTAAGTCACAGTGTGGATAGATTTTTATTGTTATTTTTTAATGTTCTATTTCTGTTGTCGCGGATAGTTCATTGTGAGTGCAGCGAGGTGGAAGATTGCACTGATGCTGCTCACTTAAAAGATTATTGATTTTGGAAACCACCTACTATGTGTGGTCGCCTTCCAGAAAAACATGTTAATTGTTATTTATTGCTTGTGTTAGTGGGTGATAATCCCCACAAAATCCAGCTCTGTGTAAAATAAAGTAGTTTTACTCGAGACACCACAGTACGTAGCTGCACTGAGAGAAACTGGGTGTTGGTTTTCTTTGCTGAATTTGATCAAGAAAACAAGTATTTTCTGCATTTAACTGCACGTTTGCAACTAAATGTCATACATCTTAACCTTCCAGGGGCTTAATAAAACTTCAACAGCCCCTCCCTGGTGCTCCTCCCAGTCTTTATTTTCATCTATCTGTGTTCACCCTTGGACGTCCAATAACCATCCGTTTCCATCATCTCCTGACAAACCCAGCTGGTTTACCTGTCTGGCACTCAGCACCAATCTTCTTCTAAAAATTGATTGCATTTTTATTTTCAGACCTCCAATGATGTAATTGCTAGGTGTTTCATCTAGAATAGGAATCAACCTTCTGCTTAATTCACAGGCGCCCTGTGTGTTCCAGATGGCATTTCACCGGGAGATGTGCATAAAACTCTGTGGATCTTGCCGCTACTGCCACCAGCCTCTTGCTGCCTCCTCTGCAGTAAATGCCACAGGGAGATCCATTCACCTCTTGCCCTCTTGTGATGTTACCATTGCCCACTCAATCCATGCAGATTTGTGCCAGTGCACATATGAAGAAGGTATTGACATTTAAAACAAGCAGGAGGATTAGTAAGAGCAGACAGCTGCTCCGTAAGATAGACACTTATATCCATAAAACCTAGACATTTGTTACCGACCACCAACATTCATTATTACGGCTGACACAAAACTCACAGAAAAACTTAGTTGTAGTATCTCTGCTGTGTGCTGCTGTCTTCCCAGGGCACACATTTTTTTGTTTTTCACATACTTAGCCTATGGGATGTGATGGTCTGATTATGAAATTCAGGAGTCTTAAGTACTATATGACCCAAGATTCAAGCTAGCAGGGTCCCTATGAAGCCAGGTAGCCACTTCACATGTTCTAGAGAAAGTGCTTTTCCAGAGCTCATATGATAAAGTGCTTTTCAGGTGCATGTCACATACAGAGATGGCAGATGACCTAATAAATCACAGCTTACCCTCAGCTTGATGTAATTGACCTGTTTAGTAAGAGTTCTGTTGGAAGACAAAGCTTTGACAAGACCAGAATAGTTTCTCAAATAAAAAATCTATTTCCTACTTCAGAGTTACACATAAAAACCGAGAATAAAACACACACTACTGTATATTCCATCAGCATATCTAGGGAAGATTTTTAATCAGCTCCTTTGCAAAATCACTAGTAGTAAATGTATTCGTAAAAGACATTGACTACATCGACTAACTAAAGTTTTAATGCAGTTATTTTATAATTGCCAGAGCAGCAATTCTGTGATTTCCCAGAAGAAAGGATGCAGTGATGCAAAGAAGCTTACAAAATAATTAATATCTAAGGCTTTTATCTATCTGAATTCGGCAAACATGGTAAGTAATAAGTGACAGATTTGCTGAGATTTCAGACAACTTTACCAATCATTAGGAATGAACCAAGGTACCCTGGTAATACTAGTTCCATATAAATAGGGCTTAAGGCACGGTTGTTTGGTCAAAGTACATTAAAAACCTCTGATAGAATTCTGGATTTTTCTCATATTTACCACATCAGCAACACCTTTTTTTAACCGGGGGGGTAAATGGTTCCCGGCTGGGCACGGTGCGGGCCCCATGCCTTTCAGGGCCGCTTCTGGGATCTTGGGGCCTTGTGCTCGGGCTGCCTTGGATGACCGGGGCCCGCTAAGATCTTTGTGGTGGGGTGGCTTGGGTTCATGCTCCAGGATTGCTCGACTGGGTCTCTGGGCCGCCCTAGTCTGCCTCTATCTAGCCTCTGTAGAGGCGTCGTTACATTTGAACGATCACACTCATCTCTGATCACTCCTCTTCCTCATGCTCTGCATGCTGACACAGTCACAGAGTTGTCCATGCAGTGGGTTTATACACAAGCTACTTTTGTTTAGGTTTTTCTTTTTTAAAGAGTGCCTTTGGTTGTTTGGTTGTTTGGTTGTTGTTGTGATACATCTTGTTGTTGTCTTGTGTTTTTTTTGGTTTTTTTTTTACCTTTTTTTAGTTTACCTGTAAAAACTGTAAGCGTTAGGTTGAATTGAAGGGTCGTTGCTTCTGTCTACTGTATCCTAGTCTCCTCTTCTTTTTATCCACTTTCCGTTTTACTTCTCTCCATTACTGTCCTTTTTTTCCCCTGTCCCACTGGTCAGCTCCAGCTAGATTACATAAATTCCATCACACCAAAAACAATAAGATAAAACAATGCATTTTTAAAAAATAAAGAAATAACAAAATTGATTATCAAGAGGAGACTTATACCAAAAAAGCTCCTCTTGGCAAAGCAAATTTGTTTGGCACAACACAGCAGCCTGACCATCATTCTGTTTGCTGCAATGCTGGACAGGACAAGTTAAAAAATATATATAAAATCTGCTCACTGATGCACCTGCAACCCCAAGATTCATCCATTCACACTGCATTGGAATCATATACAATACAAGTAAATGGTCTTGTACTTATATAGCGCTTTTCCAGTCAGTTTGACCACTCAAAGTGCTTTACACTACTTATCACATTCACCCATTCACACACACTCACACCCCGATAGGCACATCGGGAGGACACGTGGGGTTAAGTGTCTTGCCCAAGGACACTTCAGCATGTAGTCAGTGGAAGCCTGGAATCGATCCGCCTACCTTCCGGTTGAAAGACGACTGCTCTTCCACCTGAGCTACAGCCGCCCTATGTAAGCCGCTTAATATGTAAGCAGCATGTTCTATGCAATACGATATGTTCAGTGCAGTGTGAGCTCTATCTTTTTAAAACAATGTTGAGGGGACATTAAAGAAAAGAGACAGACTTTCAAATGTTTTTTTCTGGTATTCACTCCTAAAAACAGCCCTCTATTCACATATCAGGGCTGTAAGTTTTCCCTGGCTGAGGACCGCGGCCGATCGTTGACGGACGGTGGCAGGTCAGTGACAGCGGTGGCCAGGTGTTGACGGCTGATTCACATGTTTGTCATCTAGCGGTGGAAAGTGGTAACACGGGGTTAGTCACAGTTGTGGGGCTTTGGCACCTAAAAGGTTAAGAATTATGATGGAAGCGGAGCAACACTAGAAAATTCCTAGTTAAGCTGCAGTTTGATCACATGTAATACCACCACCTTTTAAAACTGATAACCACAGAAGAATAGCCTCGCTGGACACATTCTAATGCGACAGTACTAATACGTACATACACAGTTTGTGAGACCTTGACAGTTATGTTCTGAGAAGAGAAGAGTGATGTGGCTCTTCACCTTCCAGAAAACACTGGAAATATGCTGGATGAATCAGCTGTCACCACGAGCCATGTGAGCTCAGGGGGAGGGGGGGCAACATTTAATTACATTAATAATTAATCAAATAATTGCATGCTTATTTCAAACATATGCACACTGGTGGTGTTGAAAGGTTTATTAACGATTTTTTAAAGAAAAAAATTAATTCTTTAACTTCACAAGATGAATTAAAGCAAATCAATGTTCTTATCAATCTTAAAGTAGCATCGAGGAACTATCTGAAAAGTAGTTCTGCGGCCTCCCCCTCTCCCCTGCCGAGACCCAATCTGGACATCATGGATCCAGTCTGGGACTACATGCGGAGAAAGAAGGCACTGAAATCCCCAGAAGTTTAGCAACTTCTTCAAGACACTTCAAACAACCTTATTTGCCAAGAAGAACTGAGAGAAAGTGAGAAAATCTCTTGGCACAGAGTGAAAGACAAAGGAAAGAATGATTGAACAGAGAGCCTAAAGCAAATCGCTCATCGGTCTTTGTGATGAAGTAGTTGTAAGGCATGTTTCCTACCTGGAGTGACTGGTATATAGGTTATTTCAAGCAGAAGTGCAGGAATTTGAAAAAAATCTCACATATGTCAGTACATCAAACAGATTGTAATGTTGATAAATCACTGAAGAAGTTAACACTCACGGAACAAGAGAAGACATGCTTACTTAACATGCATTTGTCTAAAACCTCAGAAATGCTCCTGTTAACCTGCTTTTGTGTTAATCACATAATCACACTTCTGTCACCAAGCAAATCCTGTTTTCTTATGTTGATGAGCAGGTTTTCTGTGAAAGCCTGTTCAGAACCGACATGCCTGTTTAAGCCATGTTGGCTTCCTTCAATCAGCCCTTCTGTACATTACTTTCACATTTCCACAGTTCTGGTTTAAGACGGGATTAAAGTAAGTAAAACCTTTCTACGTGCACAGGGAAACTGTTGTTTGAGGACAGAATCTTACAAACTGTAGAATATGACTGACTGGAAAAAGGGAAAATCTTTGTAAATTATCAGAAAGATTAATTGGTGTTTTTCTTCAGGTTACCACTATTTTTTTAATGCCCACAAGGAAGCCAGCCCGCCTAATGCAGTCAGTATGAATTGTCATTTTTTGTTTAGCGGCACACAATCCTATGATGTCTCAGAGATTGAATGCAACAGTCTTATTTGGTGATGTTATTGAGCAAACACAGGTGTGTCAAAGAAGCTGAGTCTAATCCTAGGGGGAAGAGGGGAAAAAACAGCACAGCTGTTGTGGGTCACAGTGTTGTCAAACACACAGACCATATGGGCTGCCTCCTCAAAGCACCACTAATCTGACAGGAATGACACCTCTGGAGAGGCTCTGAGCTACCTTTTAATGAACATTGTACGTTATTAAACCCATTATGTCTCCACTCTCCTTGCTACTAAGCCTCCCACAGCCGCTGTTTCTTCCACTCACCTTGCATACATATGAGTGAGCAGGATCAAGTCTTTCTCCTACGATGAGAAAACTCACAACATGAACCGTTTTCAGCTGCTTGTGTAAATCGGCTGATTGCAGACTGTGTATTGTTGGGACATGCAGCTGTTAGCATTTTCTTTTAATAAGACTGGAACATATGAATATTCACATGTAATTGCACACAAATATTTTATTTTCAATGCACATGTCATGTTAACCATGACTCCTTTATTATTGCATAAATCATTTTGATCATTTTCATTAACCCTTTGAGCTCGATCTATACAGCAGCAGGGAGAAATAATTACCCCTGCTGCTTTGTTGATTTTGGCTGTTTGCTGGCTAGTATGGATGTTCAAGTGGAACCTCGTTGTAATTATCTGTGCAGAATAAAAGACATTAGCAGGCGTCTTGATAGTTATGCGGGAACATATAACTTGATTAGCTGAAAAGAAGGGGATCAGCACGACCAAAGATGTAATTTGGAGTGATATTTCAGGAGTCATTTCACTCAGAACCACCTCTTGTTAGACGTGTGTCGCATCACAAATGAGAAAATACTGCGCTTTGGCAAAAATGGGGGTTGGAGCATGACACAAGTTAGGAGAGCAAACAACAAAAAATGAATAAAACAGAAGGAATTCAGGTCATGGCCGGATAGGTTCTGATTTCAGTTGATTTACTTGGTTCTAAAGTCTGGGCTTTTTGATCATAAAATGAGACTTTTATCAAACTGTTTACATAAATCCAACTCATAGCATTTTACAGAACGTGAACGCTGAAGGCAAAGCAAAGCAAGTTTATTTGTGTAGCAGATTTCATGTACAAGAGAATTCAAAGTGCTTTACAAAAAACATGAAAAGCACAACAGCGGGGTGCAGGAAGCAAGAGTGAGTGCATTAAAAAATGTGTTAAAAAGAAATAAAGTTCCAGTGTGGGGAATTGAAGAGTAGTGTCAGGAAGTTGTGCAGCTGTAGAAAGACAGCTCTTTCTAGAATTTGACTAAGAAAGGGGAGGTTTGACWTCGGCTTGTAGCTGCTTATGAATGACGAGTCTAGGTTTTAATTTTTCAGTAGTGGTAGTATTAGTAGTAGTATTAGTAGTAGTAGTAGCTTGATGACAGCTGTTTTTAGGGTCTGAGGGAAGACACCTGAAGGCAGAGATGCATTTACAATCTGTAAGATATCTATAGCCATGAAGCCTTCTTTAAAAAATGGGCTGGAGGGCGTCGAGACAGCAAGCAAGGCCGGCTCTAGGAATGCACACATGGGGGGCAAGCAGAAATGTGAAGGGGGCATCATGCTTCAGCCCTTTTATTTATTTATTCATTTACTTGTTTATGAGTGTTTTCTTAATGAGACTGTTAGTGGAGTCCAACTCCCAAGAAATAGATTGCACTTTGTCAGTCCTCTAACCTAAGACCTGTCCAGCTTGGATGTCCCACCTGAAACCAAAGCAGGGTCACTGAGGCACACAAACCCCCTGACCACAATAAGGTGGTAATCCCTCAGGAGAGAAACAGAAAATATAAATAATAAATAAATCAAAATAAGAAAAAAAATCAAATATCCTTCATCAAGGTTTTAACAACCAACAACATAACACGTGTCTTATTGGACAGCCATTACACACTTGAACCAAATAACAATAAACTGAAATATAAAACTAAAACTGAAATATGAAACATCCGTACTGTAACGCATTCCTCCCAACACTTTGTTTTCCGCCACCTGCGCTCATCTTTTTAACATATGAAATCACAGAAACGAATTCAACTTTAAAGCTGCTAGCATCGAGGAAAAAAAATCACATTGGAAGTTACGTATTAAATACCTTTTAAATCGCATGCACTGGTCTTATATGTCATTGATCAATTAGTGATGTGATACAAAGCAGATTAGCTCAGGATGTTCTCCTAACTAAATCTTTTTTGTTATTTTGGTTAAACACTAATGATGAGACACATTCTGATTTTCCTGACCTATAATAAGAAGAGTCCCAGCTTCCCAGCTGAGCTGTTTAAGTAATTGGTACTATTACTACTACTATTACTAAGAATTTCCAACCTTGAATCTAATTAGTGCTCTTTTAAATAAATAATTACATCTTGTATTAGAATGAAAGATTTTGATAGGCTGGTGCTGCTTGACGAAAAGTAGGTCCCTGGTTTGAAGGCTGTGGTGAATATTTAACAAAATAAAGAAATCTTTTAATTATAATAGCATCTTATTAATCCTGCTAAAGAAGTCCTTCCTTGTATGTCATAAGAGACATAAGCTTTATACGGTGTTAGAGACAAAGATCCCAAACTCCACTATCCACCAGGTTTTAGATGTTCCCCTGTTTCAATAACCTGGGCTGGAGGTAAGTCATTGTGCAGAACTCAACAACAAGCTGCTGGATCCATTGAATTTGGATTTTTTTTAGTAGGAGAAAAGCATAACCAACCTACAGCACAGTGGCCCTCCAGGGCCTGAGTTCTAGCTCCCTGAGATAAAGCATCCTTCTGCAGTGCATCATTTATACACATGGAGAAGGGAAATCACATCATTTGATCCTATCTAAAGGCAAGACAGTTTATT
>CM047977.1:2957526-2971525 GCA_026261665.1 Melanotaenia duboulayi
TATATATATATATATATATATAGTATATTGAAGTTGTTTGTTATTTAAGCTGGTGTCCATTCCAATGTCATCTATAGTGCTTTTAGACTATTTCTACCTAATCTTATTAAAACACAAAAGCATAGAAACAACACTTTTAATCCAGGTGGTATTAAAAAGCCCCAGAAAATCAAAATTTTAATAAGATGCTAGCATCAGGCAGGGTTACCCATCGCAGTTAGTGGTAAACCAATTTTAGGGATGCATAACTAAGTGAATAATAAACTTTACAGAAAGCATCATTGAATACATAAAAGAATAATTAAATGTATAAAAGACTTTATGTGTGCGGAATGGTTATTGTGCTGGGGGGCTCTAACCAGCTCCAATCGACAATATCTCAACACAATTCTAATTCTGCAAGTTGTACATAACACACTGATAAATAAAAAGGGTGAAAATCCTACAAATTATATTGTATCTGTAAAGAGAGAATTGCATCTTCTTCTTTTCCTTTTGGCTTTTCCCTTTAGGGGTCGCCACAGAGAACTGCATGATAATGCTAAATGCTAAATTTATAATATCAGAAAGTAACCAAACCATGAGAAAAACTTTAACCTAGGATCATTTAATTAGATGCTAATTCACTACAGGTCTGTCACACCAAGTGCAAATGCATTAGTTAAGCTACTGCATGTCTTTGGATTGAAGCAGGTATGTTTTCTTACTAATAAATGATGCTTTAATGCTTTCAATGCCCTAGCTATAATGCTTTCAATATTACTTTAGTTTTTGACATGAATGCCTAGCCTGATTGGTCACAACATTAAAAACACTGACAGGTAACACTGACAAAGCACTGCCAGGATGCTGGGAAAACCTACATCCTGGCATTCATATGGATTTATCCATATAACATTAGCACTTCATCACAATAGCAGGACAGCAGCCCCCAGTAGGACAGCAGCGGGCTCCTGCAAAAACTGCTTAGGAAGGGCTTGAAACAACAGGACAAAGCATCAGAGGTGTTCACTTAACTGTCAAATTCAACAGGTAATAATCTGATGGCATCTGTGGAAAGCCAGCTCAGTCAAAAAAAGAAAAAAACAAAAAAAACAACCTACAACCAAGGGCTCAAGGGAATTAATATCATCCTGGTACCTGAACCTTCAAGGCGCCTTCAGTTTTTTGTCCACACATTGACTAGTCAGACCTGTTTTGGCATGAGTACAATTTATTCAGCATTAGGTTGCTGGTCATAGCATTATGTTGACCAATAAATGAGTCTTTCTCTCCAATGTCTGCGTGTATTCAGTGCTATGCTTAGTCAAAGAGCACGTTAGCTTTACGTATTGTACATTAAATGTCAGTAGGCTTGGGAATTCCACCAATTATCTGCTGTTAAAGATGCAGCTTCTCATTTGAACTCTCAGTGATGTTTGGACATGTTTTACCCATATTGTTTTGTTTTTTTGTTTTTTTTTTCACTACTTTGAAACTTCCTTCACAACAAGCAGAATGGTAGTGGTTCAAACACCACTTCTTTCGTGGTCTAAGATGTCTGTATGAAGCTGCTTTTATAGTCCAAGCACTTACTTGCAGCTAGAATTAGTCACCATCTAAGCTTTTATTCTCCCAACAATCTTTTGATTACTCAAATGGGTCTGATTTGCTTTTGAAATTTTCCACTTTCAATTTGCCCTTGAAATTTGAATTGTATGATGTTGTTTGAAGTGGGCTTACAGGGTGGTGTGGTGGTTAGCACCGCAACTTCACAGTTGGAGTGATGGACTGGTGACCCGTCCAGGTTGTGCCCTGCCTAAAATGCTGTGATAGGCTCCAGCTTACCTGCGATCCTTAATGGACTAAGCGGTTATGATACTGAATGAATGAATGATGTTGTTTGGTATATATACAAAGAAAGATAAAGAAGACAGAAGATAAAACTAAATTACGCACTACTTTATGGTACTAAAAGTGCTGCTTGTTGTTTGCTCGTTGTATTAATGGATTCAGTGTTGTGAGCTTGTGTGAGAATCCTCTGGTCCTCAGTCTGTAACTACACTTTCATCTCTACAGATTGCATCAATCACACTCTTGATAGAGTTGATAATAACAGGTGAAACAGCTTCAGGTGAACCTTTAAATACCTTCTGGTGTCTAAAGTGGATAGACTGTACTTTGATCAGGGATTTTATTTGCCAGCCTTTTATCTCCTTAAATATTTAACATATGCAGTGTTGATAAAACCACCTGGTATCTTTATACCTCATACCAAGCAATTTCGATTCAGAGATATATGCATTTAGCTAGAGTTTGTAAAATTTTCTTTGTGGGTGCTATGCTTTCTTTTTCCTCATTAGCTTTTCCTTTTTTGCATCTGCACAAATGCCAAATACGCCATTGATATGACTTGGCTCATGAATCTGAATGAAAACTGCTGGGAATATGTACTTGGACTTTTATCCTACCTTTCAGTTCTTTGCAGGATCTCATTCCCTTTCTTCCACAGGCTAATTGCTGGGGGTGAGGCCTGAGGCTTGCATTCAAGAGTGACTTCGCTGCCTGAGCGAGCTTTTAGCAAGGCCTTTAATGGACTTTTGGAGAAACTAGGAGCTGAAGCTGTGTGCATGGGAACAGAGAAAGGTGTATGGTTGAAAAAAATATAGAAAAGCTGAGCCTTTGCAGATCTACAGTGCTGCACTGATAGGTCTTTCTTCAACTTTCAGCAAGGGGAGCTTGAAATATCAGCACAGAGTCAGCACAAAGGCCTGTTTGGATCAAAGCTATGGTACATTGGTTTCTTCATCCTTCAACCTCACATACACACACACACAACATTAACAGTCATCATGTCTCCAGCCAGCTGTCTACATTCATCATTAGATTTAAGTTAGCCATCCCTCATTTGTCATCACATGTATCATGAGAGAATAGAATTTCTTATGGAGCCAGTCAGATGGAAGTCATCAAAGCTTTGCAAATAAATCAATACCCGTCTACAAGAGAAAGCATGGACAATGCCACAAGGCAATGTGTTTGTAGTATCTAAATCAATATATAAAACGACTGCAAGTAAAATGAGACTCTATCAGATTCATATTTTTGCTGGCAGAGCCTGTCCTGACATCAAATATATGTGCAGACTGATTTCAGAGGAAGAGTTCAGTAAGATGATTTTTAACTCAGCAGATTATCAACTACATATATAAGTAAAACAAAAGCAGAAAGATGGAGGCAATCTTACCTAAGACCATTAGCTGAGCGCTGGAATAAATACTGCCATGTTTGTTTTCAGCCACACACTGATACATCCCGGAATCTGACAGGTTTAACGCAGTTATAGAAAGGGCCCCATTTTCGATTTGTACCCGGCCCTGCAGAGTAAAGAGAAACAATTCTGCATATCCATCGCAAGGCCAGCCTATTATTTCCAAAGGCGCGGCAGCAATTACTGGTGCACCATGAAGGGATGAGGACAGCAGGGGAGAAAAAAGGGGAAGAAATCCTGGAGGGATGTGTGCCATTGCATGTATATTCAGATTGGAATAGATGAGGAGGCCATGTGAAAACTGTTAACTGGCATCTGAGACACAAAGAAATGAAGCCATGTTGACAAAGGCACAGACAGTCTATTAAATCATCATTTATTTTCTCTAGTCCTTCGGCTGGAAAAACTATGATTGTAGCCCAGATAATGATGGGTGATTTTAACATAATAAACTGTTAAGGGATCCACAATGCTGCAGGGGAACTGGAACAATGCTTCCTAATTATACTCAACCAATAAAACAGCTAATGTAGCAACATATACGTCAGCTGTAAGCTCAGTAGAAATATATACTGATTGTTTGTTGGCACTGTATGAATTTGCATCTAGTTTAAATCATCAGTTTAGATCAGTTTAAATCCAATAGTATTCTCATCGCAAGGCAATCTGAGCAGTTATTGCACACCTTACATTGACCAAGAACTTTATATAGCTGGAGTATGAAAACATATTTTATTACAAACTATTAAACGGTTTAACTTGCTACACAATGTTTACTTTATACTTTTTTTTAAATCAAAGTATGAGCTAGAAAAGCTCATATAAAAACGTAAACCTTTTAAATTCCAATACCAGCATACATTTGTTAAATTTATTTTTTACCAAAAAATAGAGGAAAACACATTTCTTCAGCTCTTGGGTACAGACTGTTTCTTAAAATTGTGTTAGCTACATGGTTATGGGAGTCCAGGGTTTCAGTCTAATGAAGCTAATTAGCAGAACTAATTAAGTTATATCATGAAGTTATTAAATGTTGAACTTAAAATGAGCGTAGTATGTCAAAACTAAAACAATAGGTCTACCTTATAAATTCTGAAATAAACTTATTCTTTGTAATTTATTTGTTATATAAGAAAAGAAAAAAAGCCATTTTTGTTGAGACAACTTAGCTTAGCTTCGCATAACTAAACCTGAACAACTAGCCCTGGTAATTTCAAAACTATAAAACAAGTCCAAATTCCCAAATCAACCCCATTCTAATTAGATTATTTTATAAAAAGAAGTAAACTATTTTTAATGAAACAACTGTTTCCTAAAATGGTTATTAGCTAATTAGCAAAGCTAACTGTGTTACCGCACCAAGTTACAAAATATTCCAGCCAATACTAAATCCCTAAAATTCACATTATATTGTAAGCCAGTAAACTTTGAAATACTGAAGGTATTTAGCATATTTTCAGTATCTCCTTATGGTGTCACTGTGCACCTCTTTTTTATTGTTTTCCCGCACAATAAAAAAACAAAACAAAAATAAACCCTCTTACCTCAGCCAACACTTGCTCCCCATTCTTCTGCCAGCTGTAGGATGGTTTAGGCTTTCCACTGGCCTTACACTCCCAGAAGAGGTTTTCCTCTATGGACAGCGCTGTGTCCGTTATTGTCTGGAGCCAGTGAGGTTTAGCTTGAAAAAAATTAAAGGATTACTTATTCACACACATTTTTTAATTAAAGAAAGCCCTGGTTTAAGGAAAATTAGCACCAGGAGTCATAAAGCCATAAAAGCTGCTTGTATTAAAATGTGAATTTGTATAAACATGTGAATTCTACATGTGGATGATCAACATACTGACAAACACAACAGCTCCAAGGCTTAGTGAGGAACTCCAAACATTATACTTGATAGGTTGTAGATAATAAATAAATAGGATTCAAGTGCAGGTATCTGTTATATTAATCTCTGCATCTTGCTTCTTTCATTGTCCTTCACATTGGAATGGCTGACTCACCATGGAACGAAATACGACCCCGTGCAGCATTTTTACCACGTCGATTCTCTGCCAAACATTCATATGTCCCTGCATCTTCTTGCTGGAAATTAGGGACTTCAAGGACGGCATTTGAATTCTTCATTTTGACTTTGCTTGGGAATGGGACGCCACTGGTTCTCCTCCAGCTTATTTCTGGTACAGGGCTGCAAAGAAGGAACAGAAGTTCCTGGGATTGGAGCTGCCAGTCACCGTGATCAAAGTGTGATTAAGTGCAGCAGGAAAGCAGCTGAAGTCAAAGCCTCGTGAATTATTGCTCCCTACAAATCAAACTGTGATTGCTTGGATTTCAGATGCTCTTAAAGGAACTTTGATTTCTGCTCCCTTGTCTTAATGCACCGGCCTTGCTCTCCTATGGATTGACTGATCTGAGAATGACTTATGGTTGCACATTAAATCATCTTGAGTAGCACTAATTCCTCCATGAATGAACCTAAAGCTTATACACAATAAGACTGACTTACTTTCCCAGAGCAAAGCATTCCAGTTTCACCACAGATTCTTTTGCAGCTGGAACTGGATCTGGAAAATGAACTTCTATTTTGGGTTCATATTCACCCATTACTCCTGCAAAATGGGAGAAAGGAGATAAGCTTTACACACCAATGATGAAGGACCATTACACTCCTGCTGGATCAGAAGAGGAGCACTAACACTGTGGGAATGCTAACACAAAAGTCTGCATGGGTGTGAAGCAAAATGACCGTTGAGGGGCTTATAAGGACTGAGAAAAATCAGAGGTGGGTTATAAAAGATTCAGAGAGCACATCAGTGAAAAGATTGGCTTGGTAGGGATTTATCACTTGGTAGAGATTTATGAACGTGACTTCATTTATGACTTTATTTATATTCACATCATAAGATGAATAGGTCATACACTTCAGGACCTTTACCCTTGTAAGTTACAACACTACATGCTTCAGACTGTGATAAAAGTAAGCATTGCATCATTTGGAAAACGCATAGAATGCTCTTCAACACACCATTCATACCCAAATAATATTAATGTTAATCTTAAACTGCAATGATTTAATAGTAATAGCACTTTTATATGGTGAGCTAGATACCAATCATCCCGACGGTTGAGTTGGTCTAAGTGTGTAAAATCCACAACAAATAACCAAAATTATTTGCTTCTTTTATCACCTGGAAAATTACCAGTAAGTATCTTATTACTTACTTAATACTTTTTACACCATGCTTATCTAAATACTGCAAATAGTAAAAGATTTAAAAAAAAAGACATCTCCGCCTTTTTTGGATCCTCATATCTTACAGAAAGCAGTATAGTAAAGGTCGTACTTCAGATGTCTGCATGTTGTTAAAAGCTCCCCTGTGTGGCTTGTTTTGAATAAATATTTAAATAACCCAGTTAATTATGCATTTTAGAAAACAATTGTTTTTACCATCACTTCTGAGGACCAGTGGTGTTGGAGAGCTGAGAACCTTCTCCTTTGTGACGGTGTTGTTAACCACACAAGTGTAGTTGCCCACATCTGAGGTTTCCACTTTGGCGATGTACAAACTGCCAGTTTCTTGAGAGACAAATCTTCGATTGTCTTGTTGGACAAAGTACGGGTACTCGTTGAAGATCCATGCAAATGTCAGCTCTAAGACAAAAATGAAAAACAGTTTAGATCAGTGTTGAGTCTACAGTCACACCTGTGCTGGTTCCACATATTAAAAAGCACCGCTGTACATGGAGGGAGGGGTGGCTGAATCCAAAGAGATCCTCTGTGGCCTAAACTTCAGCATATCATGCCATTTTCAACCCCTTATTCCAGTTTCCTTAAGAGGACATACCAAGAATCTTCTAGCTATCGGTGCAGAAAAATTGAGAGAGCAGAATAAAGGGAGCGAAACAAACTGGATTACAGCGCATCACTGGCCCTCCCCTGACACATGGCCTTCATTTTCTGGGTCCCTGAGAGACTTAGTTTGAGGGCGGCATGAACGAACGAATGGACGGATTGAGGGATCAATGGATCGGAATATAAAAACAGAAACATGTTGTCATTCCTCTTAACAAGCGGCAAGTCTACCATAAAAATGGATAGACCTGTCATGATGAATTACTGAGTCATTTTCAACAACCTCACAAAACACGCACTTCTAAGAGAACGGAGATGCGCCATGTAATGTTCCATTTTAGAGGTGATGGAGAGGTTTGAGTCAAAAATTGTGTTATAACTGTCAGTCATGTCCAACAACCCCGAGTGTTGAGCCTTTTGACTTTGGATGGAGAGCGTCCGAGCTGAGTTCCCAATGCAAATACAAAGCTTCTACTGATTAAGCAAACAGGAGCCTCATAGCTCAAAGCCAGCACAGCCCCAGCCTGAGCTGAGCTGAGGCTGTGCTGGGGCTGAAATGAGCAATGATGGAATTTCGCAGAGACATTCTTTGAGAAATGTAGAGGATAATACGACATAAGTGCTTTTGTGCAACAAGGTAACAATAAAATGGCCCTTGAACTAAATTTGTATCTTTGTCTAAGAATAAGATTGTATTTTTTTCATATTTGAATGTGTAAGAATGCATGTGGGCATAAAGGGAAAATCTTTTGCAGAATTCAAAGCCAATCAAGTGTTATGCAAACCCCCCCCAAAAAAAAAAAAAAAAAAAAAAAAAAAAAAAAAAGAAACCCTCAGTGCAGGTCTCTGACATTGTTCAGAAGAGTACAAGCTTAAGTTGCACACCAATGCTTTCAAATAGACTGTAAAAGGAAAGGAAAGGAGGAAGGGAATAGTCAATGTGGGAGCAACAAGGTGAATTAGGAAGAAATGTATGGGAGGCTTGCAATTTTTTTTCCACTTTTGAAAATGTGGTAAAACACAAAAGTGGTACAGTTACAGACGCCTGTAAGCCTGTGTTAGGGTGGAAAGCTGTCAAACTGTGTTTTACACAGAGCACTCTAACCCATTATCCCAAAGACCAGCTGTACAATGCACTGCGACAAACTGCTCTCTTTGTGAAGGAAACTCGCTCTTCCAGTGTGCAAGCTATTGTATCAAGAGGGTGACAAGCTAGGCAGAAGCCATTGTGCATGTACTCAGTTTTCTGGAGATATGCAGAGTAGTGGGCCTGAGTAGCCTGCAACTTCTTCTCTTTGTGCATTATAAAACACAGTCTCAGCTTCTCACTTGGTCAATTCAAGCATCTTTTTGGAATATATGGTGCAAAAATACATGGCTACAGTCAACAGCTGCTCTTTAGCATACAGCTTGATATTTAAAGATGATAAAAAGAGAGTGCATCAATTTAGTTATCTAACTCAAGGAAAATGATGTGCTGTTTTAACAAGCTGACAAAATCTCTCAAGATCTGAATGAAAGGTTCGTGGCATGTTTTAGATAAAATTCCAGTAGAAGACAGCACAATGGCTACTTTATCCACCATGATTTAAACCTCTTTTCACATCTACCTCCAGATCCGTGGTACTGAATAACTGTTAAAGGAGCAATTAGCAGAAATTCCTCATTTAAAGATTGAAGGGAATAAAAAATGGCTAGGTGTAATTTAATTCGGAGTATAGCATGAAGTTACACACCGTGTCTGTGTTGATCTCCAGCCCTGTGTTTACCAGCTGGCCCGGCAGCACTTTCATGTACCTTCATGTGAATCGCCGCCTCCTCCCTTCTCTCTGAACCCTTGACCCTCCCTTCCTATGAAAGGCTTCAGCCAATGAGCAATGGCAGCACATATTTTTGAAGCGAAATGGCTTTTTGGAAACAAAACATTCACCAGATGATAACCAGGACTCAACAGTACCTTGAAAAAACAACGGACGTTAGCCAAGAAGCTGTCGGATAAAGAATGGGACGTAACCCAGACAAACATGGGCCTGGTATTTCCAAAGAGGAAAGCACTGTCAGAGCTAAAGAAGCTACAATTTGACTCAAAGCTGCGAAATGGGAGAAAATACTGCCCTTACTTACTGTCCCTTCTCCTGGACAGTAAGTTACAACATAAATGTTATAAGTTACGTCGACATGTTTGATAAAATAAGTGTTTGTACTTTCTTTTTAAGATGGGGGTAGCAACAGAAAACCTTGTGGTGAAACAGTTTAGCTTTGTGGCCCTTTAAAGCACATAATTTCCATGTGTCAGAGCATATAGTAGATAACCACAGAGCTTCCTCTAGCTCGGTGGTTCTCAAACCTTTTGAGTCAAGATAACATACTTTGCGGGACCTACATGGGGGTCAGGACCCCCAGATTGAGAACCACTGCACAAGCTCATACTTGCACACACTAAATTGAAAAAGGAAAAAAAAAGAACTTCTTGACTGGCAGGTATATTCTCAAATACTTAAATTTTCCATCATTCAGAGCTGAACCAGGACTGATCCCTGTTTTAGGCACAACCTCAAGTCATGTGTTGAACTGCTTATAAAAATACTGAATAACAGACAATAACAGCCGGCCAGACACTTTGTTGAAAACTCTGTCGAAAATGTATATGTTCTTCTTATAACTGTAGTCTAACATTAAGAAATGTTGCTTATTTGGATTACTTTTCAGCACTTAATGATTACTTTTGTAATGAGTGAGTCACTTATTTTGCATTCATTGACAAATGGAATATCATTCTTTTCCTTTGTTTAGTTATGTTGGGAGTAGTTACCCTTCTCAAGATGCTGCCATTTGAATCAGCCGCTTTGATAATCCAACAAGACACCAAAATAAAGAGAACCTTTTTTGCACCATAAAATTGGAATTTGGAATAAAAAATGGCTATTTATATTTTCTTGTCAGGATTTGAAACATTAAAAAAAGAACTGTTAGAAAATGTCCTTCTTTACAACCCCTGGAAAAGTTTTTCTGTTATTTATAAAGCCAAAAAGAGTTCTGACTTCCTGTTACAGAGGTACAGTGAATGCAACATTATTAGCAATTGAACCAGGGTGGTAACAAAAATGAGCCTGAGCTTTGAAGACTTTTCCTTGAGCTCGAAGAGTGATGAAGAACTCCAGTCTGCCAATCTGAACTGCTGACTGAAAGAGATGTTTTCAAGCCTAGAGGTGTGGCAAGACGTGTGTGAGCAAATGTGTGAGCAAAGGAAGAATAAGTCCATTTGCAGGCTTTGGGTAGTGGACAACCACAGTTTATTATATCATTCTGCACACCAAATATTCGAAATCCGTCTGGAGTCCAACCAGTCTGCATGGCAGCACTTCCTATATATATCCTGAGGCACCACCCTCTCAATAACAATAGGCCTATCACAGCAGGCTTCTGAAAAAACAAGTTAACAAGATAATTAAAACCTTATGATACTGGAAAATATTCTCATGTGCTCACTTCTAAAGTATATAAATTAACAATTGAAACAGGATCATAGAAAACCAGATAACATGTTTGGTACAATCCTCAATGTCCACCGTTTAACTTCTAATTACTCAATTATTCAATCAGGACTGAGAATGTACCCACGCACACACTCTACAAGAGAACCCCATGGTGGGCAGGCCTCCTCACTGAACAAAGACAGATTCTTGTCAGGGAATGACTGACATTACACAAAATAACAGTCAATGTTAGGTGCCCATAATTTATGTTTGTTCACAAGAGGGAACAGAACTCAGGAGGGAGCTAGTGCCTCCTAACACCACGTAAATCAGCAATATTGAGTATTTTTTTTTTTTTTTTTTTTCTTTGCAAGGTGAGTAAAATATTTTGTATTGACAATACAAGGGTATGAATATATTAGAGCATAACAACATGCAGGGAAAGAGATATGAAGGTTTTGAGTTCTATTTTTTAAATTTATACTCTAAAATGACTTGGGTTTGGACTTACCTCCAGAATATGGGGGAGGTCCACATAACAGAACCACTCCTTGGCCCTCACGGACGTTGACAGCACTCCTCACCGTCTGAGTTTTGAAGTTATCAAGATCTGATGAGTCAGAAAAAAATTAAAATAGATTTTGAAATCAATTTATAAAAGCATAATCACCAGCGACTTAGCTGTGTATGTCAGACAGCCAAAATAAGTGTGTTTTCAGAGTTTATCCACAAGAGTTTACTTTGAGAAGGGTAGTTTTGAAAACACGAGGCATAGATTTTCCCAAAGTGACTTCACTGAATCAGTGAGACATGTTTTTGATGTTGCATTTGGAGCTCTAGAACTTTAATCGGGCATCAGTGATCGCCCTGGAGCACCTCCTAACAGCAGCCGATACTTTAAAAGACATCCAGGGCGCTGATGAAAAAGATGGACCTGACTTGGTGGCGTTTATGCTCTACTTTAGTGGCGAAAGAAGAGATTAGACTCAAATAGGATAAAATGAGCAGCAGGAGGAAGGAAACGCTCTGTGCACTGAACAAACACAAGGGAGTGTACATGACAAATGACAGTTTGCAGCGCCAGCAGCAATAAGTAACATCATTATTAAATGTGGTGTAATCTTGCACTTAAAAGCATTAGCTTCCCCATCAATACTCTCAGCACACTCTATCCCCTGCAAATGAATAAGCAGTTGGTGGCAGAAAAGACCAAAACCTGGAATGATAAACCACCCCTGGCTTCATGACTGATGAAGGGAAGCTGCCGCAGTCCGCTCTGCACCCTCTGGCAAACAGCCTGGAGTGAGCCTTCCAAACATAAACAAAAGAAAGTCAGTGTGACCGATAAGGGAAATTAGGAGAAGGAAGATTATGGAGAGAAGTGGGACAGAGAGCTGCTAAGATTAATGAGCAGCTCTACATTGACCGCAGAGGAATCAAACAGAGCCAAGGCACAGCGGGACCACAAGAGGCCACAGGAGGAGGTGACTGACTTGAAACCCAGACAGAGGTAACATCCTGCTGATCTCCCCACACTGCCTTAGTAAATAGAGACCCTATCTCCTAATGACATTTCTGATCCTGAGTAGAGAAGCGCTGGAGTGAAAGTCAAACCTGGCTGGTTTAGAAAGCAGTTGATTATCATGACATTAATGCCTCTGAAAACAGTGGGAGACTGTTGTTGTTGCTGGGCTGATGTTTATTATTTGGTGGTTGAGGGAAAGACGACTCCTTCACCCAGATAGTGCAGAATTGCATAGAGAAGAATAAACATGTAGCTGGGCTCAGTGCTGGAAGGGTACACCTCTCTTTCTGTGGCCTCAGAGCAGAAGAGTAATGGGCTTCACTGAGTGAACTGACCACCCACTGTAACTCTGAAAGCTAGAGGCCAAACTCACTATAGCTGCAGTGAGTCCTTTGTAAGCAGAATCAATCTCTGCCATACAAGAATGGCTGACCTAGAGATTACAGAGAGAGAGAGACCATTACGGCTCAAAGATGATTGGTCTGGGCAACGGCGCCACCGTACAGACACTCCCTGTTATAGCAGATTGTGTCCGACAGAGTTCTGGAGCAAAGCTACCTCTGCAGAACTAATCAGCCAATGTATTAAAGGCATTTATAAGGTAATTTTAGGTTGGTTACAACTTAATTAACACTGTAGCCTGTTGTGTTACTTTTATCATCCCCTGGAGGGTAGCTAAGTTATACCTTTAACAGCAGCAAGGAAGAAAGACGCAGAATTTATTCCCATTTCAGTAGCTGTATCAATAAAAACTGGTCGACTAAAGATGAAATTTTTTTAAACCAACAAAGAGATTCCTATTCACTATTCTTGTTTTAGATATTGACTCAAAACAAGACATATGTTAGCATGATGTGCAGTGTACCCTTAAAAAATCTGAGGAAAGTGTACAAGTGAAGGACAGAATCTTAGTGTCGGGTCTAAAAAATATCTACAGCAGATGAACAGGATGAGAAAGTGATGTCTAGAAGAAACAGGAACAAATTTAATAGGAAAAAGGCTGAGGTATGCCAAATGATGCAAGAACTGGTCTGGAAATCAGTGCCAACTGTTCTTGAAAAAGAACAGAAGAAAAGGCTGCCAGCATCCAAATTCCTGTTTCCTCACAACACATAAAGAAATAAGCGGAAAGCATGGCACTGCCATTTATGTTGTTTATGCTGGGAATAAAAGGACGCGCTTATTGCGGTTGCACCTGAATTTTGGGGGTGAACAATAACAGAAAAGGAGGCTCAACATTTGTAACTCAGGGCAGTTGCCTCATTACATGGAAAAAGAAAGAATCAGCCTTGCTGATCTCTTCTGCCTCCCTCACCGTGCATTAGGCAAGACAATAAATGTCAAGCAGCTCTGCTCTTTACTCAGTCCCCACAAGTGAGATTCATTACTGAGCTATAGGAGTAATGGCAGCCCATCCCGTGAGAGGAAGTGAAAGGCTCCCTATCCTTGGGACAAGATCAATAGTCAGCAGGCTTGGTCAAGAACAGAGTGGTGCCTCTAAGGTGCTTGTCTGATAGGTAGGACCCTACTCCACGGCATTACTTCCCTTCAGGCTGCCAGAGACGTCCTGTCACCATCTCATCTGTTTGAAATATGCTGTACATATTAAACATAAAGAAGTAGCTGGTGACTACTGTACAGAGACTTCTCAAGCATGATCTGTTTCTGCTTCCTTTAAGTCTGTATCACAAGGCCTGGAGGATTACTTGGCAAACATGAGTTTGTGTGGACACGGCGCAGATGCTGTCAGAGTTGCAAGCCCTAATGAGAATCAATTGGGTTGAAAAGCAGTCAGAAGCTACCCGCATGTTTGTTTTAAATGACTTTTCACACAATTACCATGTCCTCACTTGAAAATCTGTTCTCAAGCCATTAAAATGAGAAATCACATG
>CM047977.1:2981491-2998609 GCA_026261665.1 Melanotaenia duboulayi
TTTTCTGAGACAGTCCTGTATATATAAAAAAAACAAATAAAAAACAATAGCAACAATAACAGAACTCTGTTATCAGAATAGTATCGGTATCAACAGAAATCCAAATTCAAGTATCGGAATCGGATCGGCAGTAAAAAAAAAATGTGGAGTGGTGCATCCCTAACCAGAAGCTGTAATTTTGTTATTTCTTATTTGCCAACATGGCTTCAAAGACCAGGGCTATATTGCCATCTTTTGGATTGCCTCCTCAATGTTTCAAATGTGTCTGTGGTAAACATGCCATATGCGGATGTGATTTTATGTTAGAGAGAAAAATCTTTTTTCCAAAATACATACATTCATGAGGACATAGCCTTATCCTGGGCAACTTTGATTTGAATATGCTGGTCCTAAAGGGTGGTACTGGCTTAGTCTTTCTTCTACCACTACCTTTTTAGAAGTCATTTGTATTTTGGTAGAACATTTTCACACACATGTACAACCTTGGTATTACACCAGCGACTTTCCACATTTTGAACCCACTTTATTTTATTTAGTTATTGGAACATTTGTAATGTCCTTGTTGAATTGTCTCTGTTTTGTTACTGAAGTGCGCCAGGTTGACAAATGGGGGCTTGTCCGGGTTAAAAATGTTTTTGTGGGTGCTTTTCACTGCTAAACAAAATCCAATTTTTCTTGATCCTTACACTTGACCACCAAAAAGCACCAACTAATGTTCAGGATGACAGTTTAAATGATCACTATGATACATTACATAGACATTGATGTTACCAGAACACATTAAATGAGGTTCTGCCCTATTTCAGCTGGCCTAATTTTACACCCACTTTATTTTTTATTTATTTATTTTTTTAACCATTTAATTTGTTTCCATTAGTCTGGCCCAGGGCAGCTGGGGCTACACATGCAGCTTACTATCACCATGTATAAATCAGGAGTGAAGGAATGATGAATTCACTGTAAAAGTGCTTTGAGTGTGTGAAAAGTGTGATATACAGTCTAATCCATTATTATCACCATTATAAATGAAGGATATTCAGTATTTATATTTCTCTAACACAGGGACTGTAATGCAGCAGCACTGGCACAACAAAAGCTCTTCTTTGGTTGAACTGCCATTAATTTATGCTCAAACTAAGACCTGATTCAGGAGCCCAGTGGCAGGTCCTGAGTTGATTAATGCCAATGGTATAAGAAAATTCTAAATTCTTTAGCTCAATAGTCAATACTGGGAAATACTGGACCCAATTTTAGAAAAGCCACACATCTAATGAACACCCTGAAAACAAACTAATGTTTTCCCGACCAACAAGTCACGACAAATTAAATTTTAAATTTTGTCTGTTTGTCAGAAGCACATTCTTGCTTAATGCATGTAAATTTACATGTTTACTCTATCTAACTTACCTCTAGTGATAATAAACATTCATCTTTATCTTTTTCCATTTCCAAGATCATTTTATGTACATAAGTCCATACATTTAACAGGCCATCTGAAAGCTTTGCTTGCATTAAAATGATTGATCCATTTGGATTAGAAAAGAAAATCAACTAGCACAAGTGGCCCAGTGATAAATAACTAGGACTGGATATTGTTTTAGCAAAATGCTAAGCATGAACACAATCCTAGCCAACAATACCTGTGCTTATTTTTAAATGACTACTTAATTAATTATGATCATCATTATTTTTTTTTCAAACCTCAACAGTGAGGTAGAGATCTTTAATTATAGCACAGCCGACAGTCCAGTGCAGAGACGAGCTTACAGTAAATCAGACAGCGTTAAGAAGAAGAGCTTTGTTAGCTGCTCTGTGTTCTAAGCATGCTACTGGTCTGAGCATGCTCTGTATGAACTCCTCATGACCTTCAGGTTCCCATCAATTTTGCATGAGATCTCCTCATCATCTCCTCAAATCGACCAGAGGGATTGTCCTGCCACAGCACTGGTTCACCTGGCTTTCCATCAGGCCAGACAGCCAAAGAAACAGCAGTCACCACACACACACACACACACACACACACACACACGCACACGCACGCACACACAGAGCAAATAATGGACATTCAATACATTCAATTGCTGGCCAGGGTGCTCTCTGCAATTATATTTTGTAGCTTAAATTGATGGTAATTTTGCTTTTAAGCCAAGTGTAACACAGTGAAAATACCTAAAACTGTATTTTATTACTCTCTCTCTCTCTCTCTCTCTCTCTCTCTCTCTCTCTCTCTCTCTCTCTCTCTGTGTATGTGTGTGTATGTGTATGTGTGCATGTTTGTACATATTTGGGAATATGTATTTGTGTGTAAACCCTTTAAAATCCGATGGAATTTGCGGAAAAACTGACAAATGCATTGATCATGAGCACACTTGTATACACCCCATTCCCACTGATAAATACCAGTTGGATAAATACAATTTATTATAATTCATGGTCTACAAATACAGGTTTAATTTAATTAAAAGTTCACAAGTATAGCTCCACACTGGCTACATTATCAAGTCCACCTCGCCAGTACCAGGTTAGACCTCCTTTACCTTCAAAACTGACTTAATTCTTGGTGTCATAGATCCAACAAGGTGCTAGAAGCATTCCTTGGAGATTTTGCTCCATATTGACATGATAATATCGGCAGCAAGAGAATCTCCCGTTCAAACACATCCCAAAGGTTCTCTGTTGGATTGAGATCTCGTGACTGTGGACGCCATTGGAGTACAGTGACCTCATTGTCATGTTCAAGAAAACAGTTGGAGATGCTGTGAGCTTTGTGACATGGTGTTTTATCCTGCTGCAAGTAGCCATCAGAAGTGGCTACACTGTGGTCATTAAGTGATGGTCAGCAACAATACTCAGGTAGGCTGTGGTGGTTAAATGATGCTCAGGTTGTCATAAAGTGTACCAAGAAAATACTCCATTACCATAACACTCCACCACCAGCCTGACCCATTGATACAAGGCAGAATTGATCCATGCTTTAATATTGTTTCCACTTTAATATTTTAGGTAAGTAATGTAGGTAAGTGACACTTATGCTGTAAGTGACGTATATGGTGAGATGGCAGATTCAAACCAGGCTTGCTCGAATATTTATTCATTCAATTGTATTTTTGCCAGTGTAATTAAGAAAAATTCTTGAAGTGGGAAAATAGTGTCTTTTAAGGTACACTCTGGAGCACAGCCTGACAGATATTATAGATCAGTGCTATGACAGAATTGTCATGAGGAAGCCAAACCACACACCCCATCCAACTCATCCAACGCCAAGAGGCAATGAAATGAGGATTCATCTGTAGCTATTTCACCACTGGGGAAAGACTCAACAGACATTCTTATCTCTATAGATAGGAAACTAAGTAGTTTTGATGCACGTTTGAGCCTGGTGGAAATACTCCACAAAGAGTTCCAGGCGTTCCATGAATCACTGGAATTCAGCCTGAAGCATGTGGAAACCCTGGCTGTGGAGAACGCCAGCCTCAGAGAGTCTGTAAAATTCCGAAACAAAGGTGATCGATTCTCAGGTGTGGCGCATAAGAGGGAATCTGGTATTTGCAGGGATTCCAGAGCAGACGGAGGAGGACCCTGAGGCCACAGCGAAAAACATTCAAACTCACCTGAAGCTCCCGGAGGAAACAGTGAAAAACATCTCGTTTCACAGAGTCCATTGTCTGGATCGGAGGTAACCCGGGTACAACAGACCAAGACCCATTGTAGCGAAGCTTGTCAACTTCAAATTGAAGGAGCAAGTGAAGAACCAGGGCTGTTGGTGGGGCCTGGGTTGGTGAGCATCAGCCCTAGGCCGAGTGGCCAGGCTGTTCTGGAGCGTACTGGGTGGGGGTTCTGGGCTATGGTGCCTGGGGGTGGAGGGGTCATGAGGTCTGGGCATGCCTGGACATGCTGCTATGGAGTGGATTGGTGCATGCCTTGGTGCCTGGTTGTGGCCCCAGGGTATAGCCCAGGGGCAGGTGAGGTGTAGGGGTTTGAAAGATGGCCAAGGGGGGTTTGGGAAATCATATGGGGAGGTGCTGGAGTGTGTTTAGGGAGTAAGAATGAGAAGTTTGTATTTATGTGTCTCTGGTGCCAGGATGAGTGGGACTGGTCAGATATAGGTGTGTTTGTGGTCAGGGGGGGTCACATGCATTTTGTGGGGTCTCGGGGGTGGCGGGTCGTGGGTCTAGGCTATCCCACTGTCCCACTGTCTTCCTCTTCCCTCTCCTTTCCTCGTCCTAGGAATGGGGCTGCCTACTGCCACCAGTGTCTCACCTTTTGGATGAATGCGATGTATGATGTAAAGCACTTTGGGTATCATCCCAGGTACAGTAAAGTGCTATATAAATACAGACCATTTACCATTCTGGAGGGAAGTCAGCTTCAGTTAGTTCAGTTAGGAACTTCTGATGATTGTCAGCTTTGTTTTCCTGTAAAAACCGTAAGAAATTATCTGTTGTACAGGTGTAGCGGTTAGTTGTCTGGTTTAAGTTTGAATTGAAGGGTCATTGCCTTCTGTCTGTTGTATCTTTGTCTCCTCTTATCTTCACTATTCTAATATTAAAATAAAATAAATAATTAATTATATCAGATTATCCAGAGCAGCCTTATACTCATAAAGCTCCCCTTGGCAAAGCAAATTTGTTCAGCAAAACACAGCAACCATCATTCTGCCTGCAACCACAGGACAGGGTAATGTTTGCTGAAACTCGGGCTGTTTCTGCCAAATTCTGACCCTACCATTTGAATGTTGCAGCTAGAATAGATACTCATGAGAACAAACAACATTTTTCCATTTTCTATTGTCCAGTTTTGGTGAGTCTGTGTAATTTGTCGCCTCAGTTTCCTAGTTTTAGCTGACAGGAGTGGTCTTCTGCTACTGTAGCCCATCTGCTTCAAGGTTGGACGTGTCATGTCTTCAGACATGATGTTCTGCAGGCCTTGGTTGGAACCAGTAGTTATCTAACAGAGATAACTACTGGTCTACTGGTCTATCTAACAGAAAGGCAACAGAGTTACTTTTTGCCTTTATATTATCTCCAAACAGTCTTCTCATTGTCTTTTGACCTTTGACATCAACAGATAATTGTTGCTCACTGGATATTTTCTCTATTTCAGACCATTCTCTGTAAACCCTAAAGATGGTTGCATGTGAAAATCCCAGTAGATCAGCAGTTTCTGAAATGCTCAGAACAATAACCATGCTACATTCAAAGTTACTAAAATCCCTTTCTTCCTCATTCTGATACTCAGTTGGAACTTCGGCAAGTCGTCTTCACCACATGACTAAATATGTTGTCTGACTGTGATTAGCTATGAGTGTTATTATATTAGTTTATAGTTATATCTTTATTATTTTAATACTCTCTTATTCTTTTATAGTATTATAATATTATTGTTAACAAGCAATTAAACAGGTATACTTAATAAGGTGACTGGTGGGTACATATCAATCTAACGTTAATGGTTGTAAATATGTGCATGCATTTGTTTTCTATTTCAGTTCATCCCGTTGTTAATAAAATGATCTCAAAAGCCTAAGGGTCATATAATTTTCTTACCACTGAAAGAGAAAAACAATCATTCAAGAGATAAAAATTAATTCAATATGAAACAATTCCAAGATTCAGTGCTGTTATCTGGGTTTATGCGATGGTGAAATTAATAACAACCAAAAAGAACATCACAGCCTCCTTGTTCTATTTATGTCTGTGTTACCCCGCACCAACCTGTAAACTAAGGCAGAGTCATACATCTAACTGAAGTCACATTACATGATAGCAGACACCAGCAAGAACACTTTTTTTTATTCCCACTTTCCAATCACAACTGTGCCCTTGATCCTGTGTTACAGCAGATTCATAGTAAACACAGTGACAGGTGTATTCATAAAGCGCAGCTCTGAGCCCTGAAGTGTGCTCCGGTGCTGTGCTGGACTATCTGTCAACTGAGGAACTGTCAGGGCTTTCTGTTCGTAGGTTGGCCATGTCACAGAGTGGGCGAGGTGAAGGTGGAGCAGAGAGATGAAAACAAAATCAGTGGTATGAAGCCAGCTAGCAACTGCAGCTCACATGGATAGTGAGCTTAAAACAAGAATGAACCAGGTAATCTCATTTGGTCACATCTGCTGTGTATCTGCATTGTAATATTTAAAGCAGCCAGAGTAAATTGCTGCCTTGTTTAACAGCCTGTTACTGGAAGCCTGCACCGTCATTTTTAAATATCACCAATCTGTTATTTTCATTTTATGTACGAGGGAATTAAGACGGAAAGTTTTTAGTCCTAGTTTCTATTAACCTTGTCCTATGTAATAAGCAGTTTTCAGCAATATTCAAGAATCTCCAAGGAGATGCTGTAGGGGCAGAACTGCCCGCTAAAGTGCCTGTTCAAAATGTGTGAGGATGGAAGGGTCCTTCCTGTTACCAGCCGCATTTAACTATCGATACCTGTGCCACTTAATATCTAATTACATACTTATTTTATCTAAGAATTGATATTTTTGACAACACTACTCTTACTACATCCTGCTGTAAATACAAAAATTTGTATTTTCTTTTCCTTGAAAAGAAAAAAAAATGTTCCCTGTTGCAGTGTTTACTCTTTGTTTAAGGGATCCATTCAACAACTATCTTTTAGAGGAAATGATAGAGCAGTTTCTTTTTTTTCTTTTGATGAAAAGATAAATCTTAAGTATTTTTACTTTCAGTAGTCATCACCGGGATCCAGCTGAGAGACAAATATTAAACCAACTTATCTTCATAGAAAAGGAGAAGAAAAATCAGCCTAAGCGTCAATTTCTTGTTATTTATTTATTAATTTAAGATAGACGTTATGTTTTGTTTACAGCATGCTACTCTCGTGCTACATCACCTTATGGCATCTGTCATGTCTGAACGAGTAAAAGTCCCTTTGTTAATGGACTTGCTGACATTTGCTTTGACGTGGCAGGTTTGAGCGACATGCATTAACAGGGAGAGCTGCACTTTAGTCAGATCTGAATTTGTTATTCTGCCGCTCAGAAGAATTTGCAGCCCAGTCTCACCAGAAAACGCATATCGGGTACATATGTTCACATGTACAGGATGTGTATAAGGTCACATATGACGGTTGTAAAGTACGCACATGAAACTTATATAAAAGGCTGTTTAACATGTCAAGTCAGGTCAAATTTATTAATTTAGCAAGCTAAAATTAATATATGTGGACCACAGTCATTAAACTCCCATCAAAGAATAAGTGACAACAAAATAAAATAAAACAATGAAAGAATAGTCAATAAATGCAAATCATGAATTTAAATCCACAACTCAGTTTGAAAGTCAAGGGGAAAAGATGAGACTAAAGCAATGTACCGTCTTTCCAGGGATGCTCTCTCATTGCCTCTGTCAACCATTGTTGCCGGGTTAGCTTGTGTTTGTTTGAATAAAAACAAAATAATGTTTCCTACATTCAAACTGTAGGATCAGCTTAATAAATAGTATCTTAGTTAATTTCCCACTAAGAGCTAAATGGGAAGCATATCTGCCCACTGTACGTTAAATCATCCACTAATAAACTTCAAATAATAAACACATTTTAAGATGTTTATGTAAATATTAGAATTTGTCCACTTCAATAAATCCACCAAAAAAGTAAGAAATAAAAGCGAGGGAGACTGGATTCTGCGGGGGATCAGATATTGGCACAATACCGACTAGTTAATTAGCAGCACAATTAAGTTACTCTTGTCTTCTTTCTCTTCTTTTTCATTTCTACATCTCTTCTCCACAAATTTGAGTTAAAATTAACTGTCTGTCCAAACAAAAGATTCAGAGTAGGCAGGAATACAGCATGGCATTTAAGCAAACTGGTGCATGATTTCAACTTCACATTCGCTAAAAAGCTGAGAAAATTTTTACTATTTTGCACATTTTACAACCATAAAAAATAACACTTAGCAACGCCGTTAATTTCTAACCTTAAAATCACCCTTTATATTTTTTGATGANTATATATATATGTTAGTGAAAACTGATATCTTGGTGGATTTCTGAGACATCCTATTAAGTGTTAACACCATCTTTCACTAATTCAAACCTGTTAGGTCCAATTTTCTACCCTGACATCAAACCAAATGGATATTTTTTCTCTTAATCTTTAGTCTAACTGCCAATTAAATGTTCAGCTCTGAATGTAATACCCTCTTGCTTAACATAAGTAATTATCCACATACAGTTCATTTGCAGGGTACAGAGCTGTGCCTGGCTGGCACAGTCCAGTGCTAGTCACAGCTTGACCACATCGTAAAGCCATTTTTCTCAGCCTGCTCGGGACACGTTGAGCTTCTAATTTCAGTGTCAGCAAAATAAATTGTGAAGAATTTATGCTTTCTATTTTTTTAGCAGGACAAAAAAAGAAGTCTTCTCCTTGCCTGAGGGGGAAACAAGTCATAGACAATCAGTGTCAGAAAAAGTGATACAAGCCAAAATCAGGACAAAAAATAGTGTCTTACTTTAAAGAAAATAATGGGGATAAATCTAGTGTCTTTAAAAGCATTATAAAAAATGTCAATCCACAGTAGTGAGAGTTTGCCTACTCTAACATCAATTTGTCCCTTTAAACCTGCTCTCACATTCTATTCATATTTATAATTGAGGGCAGTGACTCCAAGCAGTCGAGTGGTTGACCTAGAACATTGGTACTGCCGATCAGAGACGTGGTGCATGACTTGTTTTTCTACTACAAACAGAAACGACTCGCTCTGAAATAATAAAAAAAAAAGAAAAAGCATAAAGGAGCATTAATTTCTCAAGCTTTTATATAACATCAAACCAGTGTTTATTTACACACTCAGCAGCAACGCTAGAATTTACACTAATCTGGAACTCTGTTCTTGTGACCTGACAAATTTAACTGCTTTGATTTTGATATCCACCTACTCCTGACAAACACATCTGGCACATTAGCAGCTAAACGCTCTGCTGTGTTTGCTAGTCGCTAACCTCTCTGCATCTGCTGCCAGATAAAGTTGAGGAAAATTAATTTATGTGAGCTGAGATTTTTTTTTTTTTTTGCATGAAAAGAGGTTTAATCTGCTTGATGCAAGGTGCACAAGGGCTGTGAAGCTGCCCTCTCTAACACTAATGGGATTTGTAGAGTTGGTCATCAATCTCCTTGGATGTGTCACGCCATGTGAACAATTTGGTATTACATGTTGCCATCGGATCCATTGTTCATACAAAATATTGATTGGAGCCGCTTTAATGCGAGAATCCACTCTGATGGTGATAATCTGTGTGTATGTGCTGTTGTAACATTACGTCACACCTGGAGGAAATGCTACAGATCATTCTGGCCACTGCAACGTCATAAAAAGAAAAAACCTCCAGAGAAGAACAAGCAAACGACAGAGGGCTTTTAGTTGAGGGTGAAATAATGCAAGTGATGGTTTCTCCATGGGACGGTTCAGGTTGCACATCCAGTATAATAATCCTCCCCGCTGCTGCGCCTGAACCATGTTTTCAGTGCAGACACAATATAGGAAATGTAAGCATTTAACAGAATGTCACTCACAAGGTTATTGTCTCTCTACTCTGCTTGCTGTGCATCTACACAGTGCTGACCAAGCTTCGAAACACAATCTACCACAAAACAAAAAAAAACTCCTTCTGCCAGTTTCAGCCAAGCTCATGCACTGCCAGCGACATACAAACGGGTCTGTGGTGCACATTACTCACTGCAATCTCCGTTTCCCTACGAAAGACTCTTTAAACTGTTCACCAAGTTATAAATCATTCTCTTATGATTGCACAGCAGTTAAAATCTATTCATTATCAAAGTTAACCTCACTCATCCTGAGCTGTGGGTATATTTATCAATCACAGCGGACTCTAAACTCCACATCATAGCTCAGGCTGAAAATAGATAAACATTTTTCAATTAGAAATGGATGCTCAATTAAGCCATCACTCTTTGAAGCCTGTCTTTTTGTTGGATGATGTCTTATCTCCCCCTTGAGCATTTATGACCAGAAGACATCTTTTTCATAACAAATCAAGAGCAGTGTTATTCCCTGCCCTCTTTGATTTCCACAGAAGCAGCATCGAAGCAATTAAGCTCCACTGAATTTCCTTCGCCTTGTGGTGCCTGATGCTGAGTGCAGAGCAGGTGTGAGCCCGAGGTCGACGCTTTGGTGTGATAATTTACCTGTACTGCGGCGGAGGGCTCCCCTCTGCCTCGCATGTGATGGTCGCCTGGTGGTCTGGGGAGCTGAGCGGCAAAATGAGGTCACTTGGCTGCGTCCTCCATCTTGGCCCTTGAAATATGACATCCTCTGTACAGGCTGGAACGAGGGGAAGAAAGTCTTTAGTTGTACAAGGTAGAAAATTTGTCTCTTTGACCTTAAAAGAAAATACTGTGAGAAAACAGCAAAAACAAAGTCTGTAAGAACAAATGGTTATTCATTCAGAAGTACAGTGAAAATAAGTCTACATCACGTTTTCACTGTGTATTTAACATATTGTCTTCTATTCTTTAAATAAACTAGCACGCTGCTCAGGCTGTATTATTTAGTTGCTTATCTTGCTGTGAGGAAAGTAGATCCCACCAACACCTGTTAAATATTTATTTATTTATTTATCTAGTATTTATTTATTTCCCTTTACTTATTCCTGTTATCTCACTGAAACACAGAGCCTCATTTTACACAAAGGGATGTTTCAAATAAGCAAAAATTTAACAATACTGTTTACAAAAAAACATGAACACAAATGCTCATACCATATTAGCAGTTTCATAAATAGCACCTTTTTATAGCGCCCGTTATTATCTTTAATAACACCAGCGCTGTTTGTATATGTATTTTTCACATGAACATGACAGTTGCTGTGGGAAAACTAGGTCCCTCTGACTTGTTAACTATTCTGTTTATTTGACCTTTTACTTGTAGAAGTAATCTCACTGATTACAGGGTCCTTTTTACAAGAAAGACCTGGTTCAAATAAGCATACAATTCTACTAACAAGTAATGTCATTAACAGCTATCAAAGCTAATGTAGCATTAGCATTAACAGCTAATGAAAACATTGCATCTGCATGAACCTCAGACTTGCCTAAGAAAGCAAGAAAATACAACAATGGCTATTCTACTCAGATTAGCCCACAATTTGATTATTTTCCCTCCTTATTTTAAATAAAAAAAGTAAATGAAACCACGGCTTTGATTAGGCTACAGTGTAAATGTTTAGCTAGGTGACTCCCATGCTGAGTGGAACAACGTAACTGAGGTTTTCAGTGTTAATTTCCCATCTGGGACAACATCATCAGCTGAGGGCTTAATTTGAGGGCTTAAAACTTGAATAATAACAATCAAAAGACATTTTTGTTCCCATATTTCCTAAGTAATTAACAATTCCCTGCAAGTGACAGCATTGATAAATAAAGCAGAGATCTATGTTAAGAATATCTATGTCATACTGCAAATGCACCAGTTAATTGGGGACATAAGGATGCTCTCATCTGCCAGCAGCCTAAAACAAAAGGATGTGGAACACAATCTGGTACTAAATCAAAGCAGAGTTAACAGACGACCACAGTAGGCCTAATTAATATCCTACTGTTAACAGACTGCAGCAGGTGGCTAGTAGTTCTACATGGTTTGAAGTGTTAATAATATAGAGGAATTTCTTCATCATGGAGAAATCAGAATGAGCTTCCAGCCAAACTAGGAAAAAATAAAATGAAATGCATGAAAAATAAAAAGGAAATTGTAAAATTTAGAGTGAAATCTTAATACATCTATGAATAAATATTCAAACAATGTATAAAAATTCCCTCCCTCACTTTGGTTTAACGGCTTCTCTCTAATATGAACATGAATAAAGTCATGCAAGCAAACATCTACAGTGTCAATCAGTTTTGTTAAGTTGTCCCAGAACGACATGCTTCTTCATGTCTGTGACTGTTTGGAGTTGTGGTGACAACTGAGGTGTTGGCATTGTACGATCACAACACTGAATAAGAAGTAGCACCCAGAGGCAGAAACAGAGGCCTTGTTAAAAACACTTGTCCGCCAGGAAGGTGAGACTGCTTGGATCTTGCTCCCTTGGGTGCAGTGCGTGAATTACCCATGAGCCAATTTGAATAACATTCACTGGAAGCTACAATGTCATCTGAATAAGGGTTGACATTCTGCTAGAGTGTCTTTGCTTCTCCTGCTTCAGTCCCAGGTGGCTGTGCAAGGGCAGAACGAGGCACAGAGGCAAGTAGATTGTGCGAAAATGCAAAGCTGCACTCATTGCATGGATCCCGATAATGATCTGGACAGACCATAAACAGGAATAGGAATGGACTCCCAGTTGTCCCTGACAATGTTCTGTAAATGTGAAGCAGGACGCTACAAAACAGAAGGACATAAAACTGGAATACGAGACGTGTATGTAACAGCTGCTATACTTAATCAGCCTTACCTTTATGGTCAAGGCAATTTTCTGAGGTTATTAACAATTCTTGTGATTCTGTCACCTCATCATGAAACCGTATGTATTTCATGAACGTGCTCCCTGAATAAGACTCGTATTAGAGTGTGAGACAAAAGAAAAATGAAAAATACCCAAAGCAATATTCAGCTGTAATGAATATGCTTAGGAAAAGACATTTTTAGGACAAACGCTGTGGTGACATCAACCATGACAACAAGTGCAGTGAGACTGAAATATAATATGTGCCAAAATGTCTTACCTGCAAGGCATCCAGTGATTGATAGCAGAACAATTTGTTTCCATGGTAACATCATCTTTAGTTGCTGAGGGCTAATAACTCTCATCCAATTGCTTCTGAATGGAATGCTCTCCCTTGAATAGAGGAATTTAATCTGAAGAGAAAGTAATTATGGATGTGATTAAAATGTGACATTTTGATCCAAATACGACAAGCATTCAACAGCAGAAAAACACGATTACAGCACTACTAAGTTACATAACTGCTTCTTATTATTCTTGAGTTACTGTGTGTGAAGAGACAGTGAACATCGAGGAAGTGCGAGGCGATGGGTGGAAGAACAGCAAACCTGAGGGTTGAGGTTTGTGTTTGGTGGCACAGAAGAAACAGCTGAATGGGTCTTTTCTATAGCCGTGTGTGCTTCTCATGCCACCTAACAAGCTTTAAAGGGACGAAAGGAAAGAAGTGATTGACCTCAAAAACATTATACTCTCCCAATTTGACTATTATTAAAGAGCATACTAGCACTCCAGAAAATACCACTTCTTAGTTTAATAATGATTTTGGTGATTATTTAAATGACAACAATAAAGTTTAACAAGATGAAACAGAACAAACGATGGCCAAACATTAAAACAGCAAACACAGGCCAGCTGACATAACAAATACTGTAAAACTCTCTTCTTTTATTCTACTGGTACACAGTTAGATATACAATTTTGTTTTCAGTTTTAGATATCAGGCTCATTTTCCAAGCAGTATGTGAGAACGGTTCTTGCTAAGTGAAATAACCTTAGAACAAGCAGCTAAAATCAAGTTATGTATCCACATTTTGAGTTTTACCAAGTTATCAAGACTAAATCCAGGAAAAGCCGGCCCTTTTCAGAGTTGTACAGACACACCCTGAAAGGGCTAAGCTACCTGCTAGCCAGTACAGCTGTTTCCACACATCCTCAGAGGTTATAGAGACATGTTGAAATTGTCAGAAAGAAGCAACTCAACTTTCAGAGAAGTTACAGCGAGTCGGTGTGGGTGGATGCCGGTAAGAGAGGCTGCCTTATTCATATTGTTTACATATTGGTAACTACTGATATTATACATAGTCCACATGCTGCTACTGATATCAGCACAAAAAGAGGTCTTCAAAGACCTCATGCTCCATTCTCAGTGTGATGAAACTAAAACAGATATTTCAACACCACGTCCCAAGCTGTAGGATCTCCAGCAGAAAGTCTGCTGTAAAGTGCACGAGACCACAAATCTGCAGGAAAACGGCTTAATTAACAGTGAATGTAATTTACTTAAGTAAATTAATCAATCAAATAATAAAAATAGGAATAAAAAGTACTAAATGGTAGGAGAGGTAGCATTATATACTACATTATTTATAATATCGTCTTTTACCCCGACACACTCCGAGCTTTAGTGCTTTTTTTCTTCTTGAAAACAATGTAGGGAAATCCTCCTGTAATATGTTATTAACACAGCGGGTGGAAAAAGAAGCTTGTTTGTTGACTTTTTAACTGCCTTTAAGAAGTATTTATACAGCAAACATGTGGCACAATAAAGATTCAGCAGTGAACATCATGTTATGTGGATTACAGCATCATTCTAGATTTAACTGTTTAATTGGTACAAATTTCAACAAAAGAAACTTATGAGTAAAACACTGAATATGTATGCATGACTGCTTGAGCTTGAGGGTGCACTGAGAAAAAAATGACCAAATTGACTATTTTATGTTATTTATTTATTTGCAGGTTTTATATGATCCAGTTTTAACCCATTCAGTGGGCTGAAACATCAGGATATCCCAGCTTCTGGTGGACCAATCATTACCACTCCATTTATTCCTTTTACTTGTGACTTATCCGACTTGACAATCACTCAGTGGCCCATTTAATATCTCCACTGTCTTGTGCCTGGTCTTCCACTGTAAATATGGCATTTCCAACACACTCTCACTGCAACATGTGTAGTAGCTGTGAAGGTTTACTATGCAAACTGAAGCTCAGGGATGTTTCCAAAACAAGTGGAGCCTACGTTTTCCTTTGAAAGCTGTAACATGCATACATTTTGCATTAAGAGAAACTATTAAATCTGCCAAGAAACTGTAAAATAATACATTTTCAAAGCTCCAAAAATGTGATAGTCTTCTGTTTTTAAAACTGTACTATGCCTTCTTTCTGCAGCACACAAAGCTAGAATGAGTGTAAAGTTATATATAACTATTAAACTAGAACATGTGAATCACGATTTTTTTGCTTAGAACTGAGATCACGATTCTCTGGCACGATTCTTTCACAAAATGTATTTTTTGCACTGAACTTTAACGAAACAAAAAAAGACATTTACATGGTCTTTCAGGTAGAGCAAGGGTGTCAAACTCAAACACACAGCGGGCCAAAAAGAAAAAAGTTGGAACAAGTTCAGGTCCAGACTGGTTCAGTGCTCATTAAAAACCTATTTAAAATGAGCTTATTGCACATGTTGAACCTGGAACTAAAAGAGTCTGTTAGTTCTGTATGCATTTTTTTAAATGAGTAATTTCATTTGAAAACATTTTCTACAGGAAAACAGATAAAAATAATTTCCTCATTTGAGAAAATCAAATACCATTATAGCAAGAGAAAGAATGCAAAAAATTAAACTGCACTGAAAGTCAGTTTAAGACAGGTATAGATTATATAAATATATTACACACACACACACACACACACATATATATATATATATATATATATACGGTTCAGTCTGGTTATTGACATGTTTTTTTTTCTTGCTTTGTGCGGCTTTATGTACTTTGTGGTGACGTTTAATGTGATTGTAGAGATTTGTGGTGTTGTCTTGCAGTGCTGCAACCAGGGCAAAACACAGTTTGTCATATCAGCTTAAATCCAAATTACTTCCAAACACTCGACTGCAGGCGGCTCCTCCACCGACTCATGTGTTGTAATTGTTGAGGGAGGAGGCAACGGCAGCGCTGCGTTTGGGGACGCTTGAAAAACTCAGGGAGGAAAGTGTTTGTGATGCAGCTCGTAATGTAAACGCTTTAGAATCACAGAGTGTAGAAATGAGATCACGTGTTTATGTGAATCAAGATCGTTTAATGATTTATCGTGCAGCCCTGTATGACATGCATAAAAACAATGATAGTGAGGTGGAAGGGTGGATGTTGGTGTTACAGTAACTTCCATATTTTTCTGTTTTTGAAATGTTTATTTTTCTAGAATTTTATTACAGCACTTAAAGGCTAACTAAAGAAAAAGCAGGTAAAGTCAGTGGTTTCCATTTAATATGTTTTGTGTCTGTTGTGAAAACTCAAATTCTTGACTTGCATGGGGAAATGTTTTCTTGAAAGAACTGGCTGTTAAAATACTGTATGTCCATTTTTGTGGACAAACTCTAAACACTAAACAGAAAAATCTTTATCTGTATTCCAGTATTTATCATTTCTGTTAATTCTACAGTAGGAATTACTTTCTTGATAGAATGCATGAAGTTTTATACGTGAGGACGATCCCATGTAAACAATGACCCAAATCAAGACAAAGAATTCTGATGGGAACTTTAATTCATTCCTGTTGGCTGTTGGTGTCACACACACAGATTTACCCCCCACCGGTGAAAAACTAAATGGACATTGAAACTTTCCTCATGTTGGAATGGATGCTCTAACATTGGCTCAGTGGCACAGGAGGGGCTTTGCTTGAGCTCTGACCTACATCACAGTAAGAAAGAACGATATTCCTCTCAGGATTATGAATTCATCCCAGCCCTGCTCCTGTTGTGTGCTTCAACACAAGGCTATCACTGGAATTCTTCAATGTAACCTGCATACTAGCTGCTGACTCGTGTCAGCAACTTGTAACTATAGTGGCTATGGTCCGATGTTGTACGCATGGCCGCATAATCTCGTAGAGCTTTGTGAAACTGCAGAATCTCCACAGAGAGAAAAATCGGACCATTTGGTTGATCAGAACTTCATGGCTAGAGCTGGCTCAGCTATACTGTCCTGGTGCCAGTAATTGTTCCTCATCTTGTATAATTGCAGGCACAGCCAGATTCAGACTGGATTTCCTGGCGTCTTTCAAATTTAAGGAGCATTTTGCCACTCTACAAACCCATCATACTGGATTACACGGGCTGAGATTCTACGGGAGAAAAAGGGAAAAAAATGTGTGCTGCGTTTGAGTGCAGCATTAACTGCCATCCGCTTCCCGGAGGTTTCAGTCTCATCATCCGGACCAAGAAGTAGTAAATTTCAAGACTGAGATGTAAATCTCCTTTGAAAAAAAGAAGACAAAAATCTATATATATGACACAGAGCATCTCAGTTTGTATAATAGATGTTGGGTTTAAAGCCCTGAGCCTTGCTTTAAACCCAACATGCTCAACAAAGGGACATTTATACATATAAGGTTCGCCATTTATAAA
>CM047977.1:3123230-3137897 GCA_026261665.1 Melanotaenia duboulayi
TAAAATCACTAGCAGCGCCCCTGAACACAGTACACAATACCAAGACTAAATTAAACCGTCTATACAAGTGTAACCCAGGTAGTCCAAACCCCCTGAGTTATTGTTTTTTATCAGATTAGGTCAAGCTAAACTAAACGTGTTTTATCAGTTGTAATCAGGTCAAAATAATTTCTTAATCTGACCACAATGTGTCATAGAGAGGTATCACTCCCTTTATAAACTCTCCACTAAGAACCTCTTCTTTTAAATAAGGTGGGCAGTTAGTTACGTTATGTTTAGCGTGAGAAAGTGAGATAGGAGGGGTCATCTTACCTATACACACTAGTTGTCCTCCTCCCTGCTACATGCCCTGCTGGCTGCAGCTTGAGTGAATTTGAGAGAGGACGCTTGAGCTGGTTAGGATGAGAGGCAGAGATATGAGGCAAGAAGGTCTACCCAGGAAATTTATATTGTTGGATAAGTGACAACTTAGAGCTGTGACACAAAATAGAGCTGCGTGAACTACTGAATTTTGGAAAACATTTCCTGGACCCATCCACATCACCACCATCTATCCCTGAACATTCTTTGTGAGAGAGGGTGGTAGGACAGTCTGAGGGCACTAAGTTCAGTTTCATTATTTTATCTTCTTTCTACTCTTTGTTGAACTCAGAGGGTTTGATTTTGTCATGTCCAAGATTGTAAATGGTGAAAACTGGAAAACGAACCCAGGAGCAAACCTGTGCCATATATAAACATTCTGTTTATAATAATTTGTGTATAATATATTCTCCTTCCTTTTATACCCTTAACTGTTGTGTTGTGTGTTATTTGGGGTGGTTATTACAGGTCTTTAACAGTTAAGACAGGTAAACAGCAGCCAATCTCCTCGTTGAACCTAGATTAGAAGCCACCTCTTGCTCCTTGCTCTACTTGGTAACTCTCACTTTATAAGAGTGACGGAGGCAAGGGAGGGCTACACAAGTATAACACATTTACTGGGAGTTTATATACTACTGACTTATTCCATAATGATGATTTCATGAATATATCTGCAAATCCACCATCTTGCCCACTTTCATAATGAGTGTATTCTACTAACCTTGAAAAAGCCTGTAAACAGTATGAACACGGCTCTCACTCTGATTCATTCAGACTGAGTGCTAACATAAGTTCATGCCTTTGTGCACCCAAAGAAGAGATCAAATAAGACTGAGTAGTAATTAGCAGCTCAGTAATCACCACTCCTGCAAAGTTAACTTTAGATGCTGGTTGGTTTGTGTAGTGGTGCAGCACAAATGTTTAAAGTAAAAAGATCAGATTGTTTTACATGACTGCTTCTACTGCCACTTCCAACATTAGTTTTATTTCATTTTGGAGCATCAGTACACCACCAAAAGACCTTTTTTCTCTCTTTTTTTCTTCCTTTTCATGGACTGTATTTTGAGACACTGCATGTCTGTATTTAGAAGTAGGCCACAGCTTACAGTGACATGGCTGAGAAAAAGCTAATTAGCAAAATCAAGGAATGTCCCGAGGTGCCGCAGTGTGGCTAGAGCTGTTCCATCCAGCATGAAAGGCCTGGGCTCAACTCCCAGTTCATGATCTGTACCACTACATGCTGGGAGATAGATACCCTTGTCTCCTCTAACCCTGAAAAGGAAACTGGCTTTTCATTCAGTATGGTGCACATAGGTCTTGTGCAAGCACATAGCAATTTGATAAATAAATTAAATAGTATAAAGTAAGATGATGCATTAAGACGGGTAGGGGCACTGCTGGGTGATGAAGGGTGATGAAGGATCCACATGAACTGTGCAATGTGCAAAACTGATTTATGAGTTAAACGGCTTTTCTCACAGCAGAAATTTTTGTCATTGGAAAAATCACAGGTGCAGCTATTAATATAAAAGATTTCTCCTAGTTTATTGTTTGAAATCTCCTCCCTTTTGCCTCATCCCCACCTTACGGATACTAAGTACCTACCTACCACCGTTATAAACAATAGATTCCTGCTCAGAATTTTGCATTCAAAACAGTTATTTTCATTTTCATTGTTTAAAACAGGTTTCTTGATTCTAAGTGGCAGACTAAAGGAAACTTCTTTATTTTAGCTTGAGATGTCAACATTTCCATTAGAATTAACAACGAGCACATTCCTTTTAGACATGTCCAGCTTTGAAATGCGATTCAGAAGAAACTTCTTGTAACTTAACATTATTTAAATCATTTTACAAGCTTTTCCGTCTGGATAACAACTTCGCTAACATTTATCTCTTTTTCAGTCAGAAGCTTCTGTGAGGCTTTCATGCTCACTTCCAGCACACATCCGCCTGTCCTCCAGATAAATATTATCCAACACCCATGACACGTGGGGTTTTTATGGGATGGCTGATTCTCATCATCCCCTGCAAGAAGAAATGTTTTATTTTAGCAGTGCTTATTATCTATTTCTTACACTATCTGGAGACTTTCTGCAACAGCAGTGAAAGTATACCATGCAGACAAATAACCCTAGGAACAATAATCCAAGTGTGTATAGATAATAAATCACTAATATAGTATTTTTAGCTCACTGTACAACAGTGGTCTGAAATACTTGGCTGCAAAATGTGGTTTAAACACATAAGATTAAGCTGTGTAGAAAGTTAACTAGAAATAGAGTTAGGTTTCTGTGCTTCTACAGTATGAATCAATTTCACTTGTGTGTACTACAACCTTACCGCTGTGATTGTGACACAGACACAAACTAAATAGTAATCCAAATGTAACCTTTTTGTCTTGTGTTTTTTATGTGAAATATCTGGCTGCATTATATGTTATTACTGGAGATGTTTGGAGACTGACTTAAATGAACGTAGTTTATTCTTCTCAATGATGAGTGGGTGCTGCGTAGACCCCTCCTACGTCCAGGAGAACTCAGAAGAGGCTTGGTCCTCACGCAGCAGCTTCCAGCTGCATTCAGAGCAGGAGACGTTCACCTCTGCTTCATGACCAGGCTGAAAATGAAACGTACAAAGCTGCTGCTGGCTGATCCCACGCTGCCTTACCGTCAGATAGAAATGTCTATTAATGAAGAGTGTGGACAAAAACATTTAAAAAGTTAAAAGTGGTGTAACATGTTGCAGACTCCTACACTTAATGGAATTAAACTTAAAAATAAAGAAAATATTGACAGAAGAATTTTTTTACTCATTTGTTGCTTTTAAAATATTTTTAGGCTGTCTTTTCATCAATTTGTGCCTTTCCCACAACATTCCTCTACATGACAGCCTCCATACAGCAACATGTACCAGGCTGATCATGCAAAAAGACGATGATGTGATGGCTATTTTTCTTACTGAAATGTGCTGCAGAAATTAATGTCTCAGCCATCTTATTTCTTCATATGGACAACTTGATTATTATACTCTATCCAAAATATAAACCTGTTTCACTACCTTAAATCTTTAATAGTCAGATTTTTTTTACTTATCTTGAACAGGTTAACAAGCAGTGTTGGTGTTACAATCTGTCCTGCCACTCCCCTGATTCTACAGCACTCCCTGTTCTTCTGCTCCTCCATTCACTCCTCACCTCCCTCATCCTCCACACCTGTTCCTGATCCACTCATTGTAATCCAGTCAACCTGCCACACCTGTGTTCCTTTGTTCCCAAGTCCTTTATAAACACCAGCCTTTCAGTCACTCATTGTCGGGCCTTGACCTACACTCAGCGGACTCACCCCTACTCCCTTCCATGGTTCCTATCACAGTAAGACGTCTTCAGATCTATCTTGTCTTATAAATAAAGAATGTTAGCCCGCCCTTGTCTCTGAGGAGTCCTGTGTAACAGTTGGGAGTAACGATATTACTTTTCTGGGTAACAAAGTAACTCATTACACTTAAAATATAGGTATGGAAATGACTTTACTGGACTACAGTAATGTGTTTTCTGCATTATTCGAGCCGTGTTTCCTATGTGTAAAGTTCTGATCTGTTAAGTGGTGCGCGCATGCTGCTGCCTGTGTGTGTGCTTACCTGAGCACGTTGCCATAGAGATCAATTTGTGTGACATAGCTGATTGTGCGCCAACCAAGGAAAAAGAAAAATGAAGCTGCAGAGTCGGAGATACAGGCTTTTGGCGATATTCACATTATTTTCAGTTCAATCCAGTTTCAGTCCAAACTTTTGGTGAAAGATCCTGTTCACCAGTCAGTGGAAGGAGTCCTTCAGCAGCCGACCCGCCTTAACAAGCAGCCGACCTGCCTAATCAAGCAACCGACCCACCTGAACAAGCAGCAGAACCACCTAAACACGCAGCCGACCCACCTAAACACGCAGCCGACCCACCTAAACAAGCAGCCGACCCGCCTAAACAAGCAGCCGACCCGCCTAAACAAGCAGCCGACCTGCCTAAACAAGCAGCCGACCCGCCTAAACAAGCAGCCAACCTGCCTAAACAAGCAGCCGACCTGCCTAAACAAGCAGCCGACCTGCCTAAACAAGCAGCCGACCCGCCTAAACAAGCAGCCGACCCGCCTAAACAAGCAGCCGACCCGCCTAAACAAGCTAAGCTTTTTTCAACACTTCCTGGAGCGCAGCAGCCGGTAAGACCGAAATTAAAAAGCTAGTTGCAGGTTCATTGTAGGAGACGTGTTCCACCTGTCAAATACTGAATTGCCCAAGTTTAGAAAAATACTAGATAAAAAGATGATGAGACAAGTGTGTCCATTTCTTCCCACAGACAGGGACGTTGTTCTTGTGGTTTTAAAGCTATTTTGTTTACAATATACAGTAAACACGCTGCAGACAGGCAGTGATGATTCGGCTATGATGTTTGTCCATGTCTACACGGTGAATTAAGTAATGGTAAAGTAAAGTAATAAGTTACTTTTCAAATGCAGTAAGTAAAGTAATTTCATTACAATTTACAGAAGTAATGAGTAACTAGTAACTAATTACTTTTTTAGATTAACTACCCCAACACTGTTAACGAGAAAACAATTAAATACTATACATTTGTTATAATTGTAAATGATGCCAAGTTAACGTGACGAAAACGGAGTATTAACGAACAATTTGATATTACCTCCTTTTTAAATTTAAAGATTTCTAAACATCATTTGGCCTCCAGCTTTTTATTCTCTTATCATCTATTTATATACATGTATAAACTTTTTTTATTTTAATAGTCAAGCCGTCGCTCTATCACTATGCTTTTTGAGAATAACATCTTTAGTTGTTTTTGTTTTTTTTAGTTTTTTTTTTTTAGTTTTTTAAACTGGTGCATGTTAGGACATCACGTGAATTCTGTATTGAGACTGTACCACAGTTTCACTTTACAAACTGAAAATGCAAAGCCTTTTCTTGGTCATACATGCACTATAAATCTAGAAATCTAAATTTCCTCATAAGGTGATGAATTAGCTGAGTGTTTCTGAATGGTCCTTGGTAAACATTACTTTTTGGGTCTTGAACATTTATTGTGCTGAATGATATTGCATCAGACCTTTGAATAGATTTGACTGCAAAAAATATTGAGTTAGTATATTTAAGATGCATGCCACTATTATTTATATGTATTGCTCTTTTGGAACATAACTAAAGAAACTAATGAATGTAATGAACTTTTGTAGTTGTTACCCCATATTTTCACATGTGGCATATGGTGAAAGGGTAGTCCCTTTTCCTCCGGTAGCTCAGGAGGTAGAGCAGCCATCTGCCAACCTGAGAGTCAGTGAATTGTTTCTCAGCTTCTCCTGACTACATGCCAAAGTGTCCTTGGGCAAGACACTGAATCCTATGATGTGTCAATGAGGGTAAAAGAAAGCAGTTTGTAACAATAGTACTGAGTACTGAGTATGAATTTGTCATGCAGTAAACTTTGAGTGGTCATCATATGACTAGAAAAGTGACATATAAGTACAGTCCATTTACCATTTAGAGAGCATACAGAAAGATTTCTGATCTAAATCAAAGACTTTTGGCCCCAACACTGACCCCTGGGGGACTCCATGAACAATAGTTATGTTTACATGTACAAATATTTCACTTATTAAATTGAAATCAACAGCTTTTAGACAGGTTTCCATGGATGGTGGATAAAGTGATCCAATTATTTTTTAAACATTATTGGCCAATTTAATGCAATAGGGACTCCTTTGACATGTGCAATGCATATTAGTTTGGAAGAATGGTTTTCATTTTTCAATGTTTTTTTTTTTTATTATTATTATTTTGGTCTTTTTGACCATCAAAATGCTCAGCTTTTTATCCCTGATTTGTTTTCCTGTATTTATTTTGTTTTTATGTGATTATAATTAAATTCAAGCATTAACAGCATGTTCATGTTAAATGTGATTTTTCTGTCAAGATTATTTTTAGGTCTTGAGATGATAGCATCTACATGAACCCATCAAGTTTCCCTACTTTGATTAAATGTGATACAATCAATGTGACCGACATGAACATACCATGTGATGAGACAAACCCACGCTAGGGAGTTAATAACCAAATATTCATCTGCCTTGGTGCTAACAGTCCACTGTGGGTCACAAGCCAATTAGCCTGTTATATTAGCATTAGCACCAGCACATATTCTTAAGGCCCTCGATTAGTGTTAACCTTACAAACTGAGAGGTGAGCTGCAATTTTATGCATATTTTTATAATCCAAACATGTTATTTATTCATTTTTTCAGTTCTTTGCTGATGCTCAAAGGTGGTGTGATGTTTCATTTAATAGCTTCATTTATCTCAGTCTGGTGTTACGTGTGTGTGTGTGTGTGTGCGTGCGTGTACGTGTATATGTGTGTGTGAAATCTGTGGCTTGCAATGCTTATTTTCACTTATCTTGATTTAGCTCCTTATCAAAGGTGTATGCCAAATAAAACATAATAGCATTGTTAGCTGTAAGCATGTAACCATGTGGTTTTTTTTTCACTAAAACACTCAAAAAACTCACATCATCTCACTTTCTAAAAGTTGTCCTTTTTTCTTCTTTTCCCCTCCCAGTGCAGAAATAGATGTGGGACACAGCATATTCATACAGATGGTTTGCTGCGATTTCCATTTCCACTGGGGCTGTGTGGTGGTTTGTTACACAAACACATTTAATCACTGTTTAATGGCATTCTCAAGTGACTAACGAAAGGAATGTGACATGCTGGGAATATTTAATTCTGTTAAAAAATATATTTTAGGGTACAGCATTCACTGTGCACAGTTCATACGTGAAAACTTAGGTGCTAAAATCTAGGGAGGACACATTCAAAAATAATTCCTTTTTTTCAGTTGACTTCATGAAACTTACAGAAGGTTTTAAAATCCAATGCAATTCCACTTCTCAATGAACAAACACATGATCTATTTTATAGTTTGACATAATTACATTAATAATAATAATAATAATAATAATAAATTTTATTTCAAGGCGCCTTTCAAGACCCAAGGTCACCTCACAAAAGACAATTAAAATCAGTTAAAACATAAAACAAATCATCAAAACAAACATCATGCAGCAGACAGTTAAGAACATTAAGGTGAAAAGGCCAGTTTAAACAGATGAGTTTTAAGCCATCTTTGTTTTACTATCAGAGGCGAGATCATAATTTTATATTGTAAGAACAGATACATGATTTCACTTAATATGTTGGTGTGTCTGTATAATGCTTGAAAGTCTTAACACTGGGAATCTAATAATTAATAATTATTTTCTATGTATCTGCTGTCAAATTCAAAGACACGTACAACTTTAATCCCTAACAGTGCCTATGTTTCAGGCTGAAAATTGCATACCCATAATGAAATGAGTATATCTCTGAAACCACAAGGTCTGTTTCAGGGATCTCCAGCTGCAGTCCTGAAGATTTTAGATGTTTTCCTGCTGCAACAAACCTGACTCAAATCAATGGCTAATTAACAGGCTTGTGCAGAATTTTCCATTGAGGGAGTTGTGTTGTGGTAGGGAAACATCCAACCTGCATGGTAGTCGCTTTTGAGGACTGGAGTTTGAGATTCCAGGTCTGTTTGAAATGGTAACGGAAACACTTGCCAAATTTGTTAGGATTGGTAAATATCAATATACTGGTAAATAATAAATGAAGATGGCACATAGTAAAAAAAGAAAAGAATTCTGGCTTGCCTAGAAATAAAGAATAACTAAATTAGTGAAAAATCTACATGAATATTCCTTTGGAATGATGCAGCTGTAAATCTAAACCTCAATTCATATTATGATATGTCAACATTATTTCTGCAACCACCATTTCTATAGCTAAACTAAATTAGAAAATAATTATTGTAATTCTATTTGCTGTTAATCATAAAGATTTAAATAAAGTGTACATAGGGGAAAAAAAGTACTAGAGTTGTGCAGTACTATACGGTATGACTGGAGGTTTTGGGTATAATAAGACTTGGTCCATGAGAAGGTGGTTATGAAGTGAAACGTGGTAATATTACAGTGTGCTATGCTCTGCTGTTGAGAATAAATAATATTAATTAATAATTAATATCAGTCTCAAAGAGGAAAAGAATGCTTTGAAACACTGATTTGGGAGAGTAATGAATAGCACAGTAAAAATTCTAATGATCCTCTGACCTGTTTCAGAGTTGTTTTTTACAGCTTTTTGACTACAGAGGAGTTGTGTAGGTCAGGGAATACGCGGTGCCAGAATCAGGATGCTGGATTCATCATGTCGTCGTTGGGTTAGTACTTTCATTAGATTTGTGGACAATGTGGCAAACATCTTTAGAAAGAGGGAAACTGATTATGAAATGTACATGATTGGTCATTTCATTCATTTGATCTTTACACAACTTTCCAAAAAATTTTTCTTGAATTCACATTTAACCAACCACTGCAGAAAAATGACAAAATGACTTTTTTTTCCTCGATTACTTTAGTGTTACTGCTTGCCTCGCCTGGTGGATCTAACATGAATAACAGCTGATAGACTACACATTCCAGCAGTCGGATGACACTGCTGCTGTACATTAAAAAAAAAAAAAATAAGATTAAATTATCCCATTTGAGCCAGGAGAGCCAAAAGAGAAGCCAGCAATTAAAAAAGTTTTCTAATTATCAGTCTACTGAGCCCTTAATTAGCCCAGTTCACAGTCATTAAAATCAATGTTGCTGCTTTACTGTTTTGGAGAAGAGACAAACGCTAAAGACGAATTGAGGAGGTAATAAAAATCAAAAAGATGCCCAAAACACTGTCAACAGTGATGAGGAAGCGTTTATGCTCTCACACAGAGACCACCGGGTGGCGAGTAACCTAACGGGTGTCAGGTCCGTCAGGTTTCCAGTAAATAACAGTTTAATTCTCAAGTTCTGCACAAGCTTCGTGACGGCCACGTTGATATTAGCCAAAAACCATCACAGTTACACAGATAATGAATAAGACATACTTTTGTAGTATATTTTCTAAATATTATCTTATATATACTGATGTGTTGCCTTATGTTACTAAGTCATGACCAGGATTACTAATATGTGGAAACAATATAACTAATATGACCATGTGTTAGATGCATTGAAATTTATAGCTACAGTACACCCATAGCATGGATGGTTTTGATCTAATGTAATTTATTTTTAGGCTTGGGATGAATTATATTGATGTAATTAAGCTTGGTTTGTCTAACTGAATGGTTTGCTACTAAATGACAAACCACGATGGTACAGTAAAACGCCATTCAGCGGTGGCTCCACTGCCCTAATGTTCCCCTAAAGGTACAAATCCCACAAAAACAGGCAACAGTCCGCCTACTTTATGAAAACCTGGGAGCGATATATATATTCTACTCAAAAACATTTAAAGTTGCTCTCTTGCTATTAAGCACGGTGACATAAATACAGACACTTAATGCAGGTGCTGAAGGGGAATGGTTGGAAATTAAGCTATATGTGGAAGTTGGGCAAGCTGCATTAGTATTTCATGGTCGCAATCTAATTATCTCATTCCCATGCATAAGTAATCGACTTCTTAAGGTTTTCAGTGGGAATCCGCTTTTCCAAGCCTGAATTTAACCATCCTTTACATTACATTACAGCAGTACATTTGCTCCTCTCTTTGCTTTTTGAACATTTATAAAAGAGAAACCCAAATTTCTTGCTGAATCTGTTGGTACAGATAGCTGCAGAACTCTTCTCCATCGTACACATTTTCTTTGTTTTTTGCACTGGTTCATGTTTTTTTTTAGAATTCAAGCAGTACTAAATAAGTGGTTGGACATTTTGTGAAGCTGCCGCATTTGTTTTCTAGCAATAAGCAAAGTGAGAGATTTGGCATGATCTGTATCTGCTCTGTGAATTTGTCACTATTGCTCATTTCGGAGTTTGCAGCAGGGAGCCTGTAGGAACACGACTTGCCCACAAACCTTGAAATGAACATGTCATGTCTTGTTTAATCATTTATCAGTGCAGATGTTGTGGTCCAGGAGAAGCATCTTCCTGCAGAAACAAACATGAACCGTGCAAATGCTTACACAAGGGACACATCTCCATCTACACCTACTCCGACACTCACCCAGCCACCCGCCAGATGCTTCAGTGTGAGAAATAATCTGCAAAACCTTGAAGGTTTCAAAGACATTTAAGGCTTTTTTTGTGTATGTGTCTCATTAGCACATTAATTAATCCTTTAGTTTAATACTGCCTTTTTTCTGTTTATTCCTCAAACAATGAAGACTTCAGCCATTTGGTTTTAAATAAATGTGAGACATCATGCATAATGCAGTGATAACTAAATCTCTACAGCTGTTCAACATCACCCTGGACACTAAGAACTCCACCAAATTAATATGAAATCTTCCTTTCATTATGAATGAGGGCCAGGTGTGCCTCATTAAATCTGAGCCCTCTTATCACCAAAACACACACACACACATGGACAAAATCACACACAGATGTGCCGCAGAAGTGTGGTGCCCTTGACTGGTGACAGCCCTTAGAGAGGCAGCGAGAAAACACCATAAAATTCACAACATCTAGGTTCGCTGCTTCCTCGCTGTTAAAATGAGAAGCGCGAGATTCATTTATGGGCATTAATTATTGCAGTTCTCCACCTTCCACTTTAAGGGGGCCTTCTTGATCTTGGTGTGACTGAAATGAAATATTTGATGAAATCCTGTCAAATAAATCATGCTGTGTGCACTGACTACTTGCTGAAGAGTAATTATGGCACATGAGTTAAAAGAAAGTTAAAGGACTGCAATGTTCTGGATCTGCAGCCACTCATGCCGCTTCATTTGTGGCAGGCATGAATCTGTCACATGGAGTGCGCTGGGACATATTGAGCATTGTCTGTCTTTCCATCTGGAAGAGCAAGTTTTGATTTCACTGGTGGGACCTGCAGTGACAGACGCCAGATGATTTGGGACGATTCAAAGCCCAGCTGGTTGATTCCTCTGGAGCGGCTGACTGAGCTGTGGGAACATGGCTACAGCCCACATAGTCCTCCATCTGCCATCCTGTAGGGGCTACTTCAGAGAGCTGGCCGAGGCTCAGTGCAAGCCTAGTCCCTTGGCTGCCCCGTCCACCCCGCCCTGTGGCCTCATCAGGCCGACCCCTTCCTGGCTCGGTGCCAGCCGTGCTGCTGGGATCACAGCTGAAAATAACCCTCCAATTCATCACAGCAGCTTGCCAGCAGTATTTGTGCTGCATAGGCACTTCTCTTCATTTCAGGATCTGCTTCACAGTGACCCAGAGAGACCACTGACAACTGCAGTAAAACCATTATTTAATACCACATCCGTACGCCTCCATTAGGACATATAAAGCTTCAACATTAGAAGATAGTGATGGTCTTAATTAAGGAATTTATCATTACGGAGCCACTAGCATCTACACCTACATCAGGTTAAATCTTTTGATCATGATTAACACCGCAGGACTTTGCAGCTGAAAGCAGAGCAGCCCAACTTTTAAGACCTTGACCCCAGCCTGCAGGCTGCAGCTGTTGCTTCTCGTGCTCCACTTAGCTGTTGAGTGCTGAGTTCCAGAATCATCAGGAACTAATCAGGGTTTTCGGCACACTGATTAGAGCCCTTCTCAAATTTCACTCACATTAAAAGATTTTGTACAGAAGGTTTTCAGGCAACTCACAAACAGCTGTTTCCTGAAATTCAGATTAACATAGCAGAATCTATGGCACTGTGATTATTATATGTAATCAATACATCTTTGTGTCCTTGATGGGGCAGGCTGCACGGTGGTGCGGGGGTTAGCACCGCAGCCACACAGCAAGAAAGTTGCTGGTTCAAACCTGGTCTGGGAGGAAGTGGCCTTTCTGTGTTTGTTCTCCCCGTGTATGCGTGGGTTCTCTCCTCCCACTGTCCAAACACATGCATGTGTGAAAAGTTATTTGTCTATCTGTCTATCACCTGCGATGGACAGGTGACCTGCCCGGGGTGTACCCTGCCTCTCAGCTGCTAAAATGCTGGGACTGGCTCACCCGCGACCCATAATGGACAAAGCGGTACAGATAATGAATGAATAAATGTATCCTTGATGCCTGTGTTTAAAATGTGTTGTAATTAAATACCTAGCAGAAGTAAAATTTCTAGAGTATAAAATTTAATTAGCCACAGCAAAAATAAACAAGAGTTCCAATAAAAAAGAGTCCCTGGTTAAACACTGTAAGACATTAATACTTTAAAAAATATTGTTGGTATACATCACATTATCTGATTTTATTGCTGTCGCTCCCTTTGTCTGAGACAGGAAGTGTGTTGTTAGCACCCCGCCCCCCCTCGTTGGACGGGTTCCTGCCCCATCACTTCAGCTCATCTTGATGAGCTGTCTGCCTTGAAAGAGCAGCCAGCCCACTCCTGTAACCTGCATCCTGAAGAGAGAGAGAGAGCGAAAACACCCATTACATTCGAGTCGGGTACTACATGTTTTCACATCCTTGTGTTGATGCTGCCTGAACAGCTGCAGCATTACCGCTGTTTGAATACTGCTACAGTAAATGATTGAAAAATGTTCCCTCCATCGCTGAAAAGACTGATGCACTTGGATGTTGCACAGCCTGAGCTTTAATGGCATCCTTTTAAATTATATTCGTGAAAAAGATCAAAATATATAGCGACTGAACATAGAATCCTTCATCTCAAAATAACCACGAGTTGGACAAAATGTAAATCAAGTGCAGGAGCAGAGAATGCATTAGAAAAACTGCATTCTAATGTTAGTCAGACATTTCTTTCAATAGTCATTATATGGCAGGAGACACTGACATTTTTCTTCCTGTAACAATCTTCCTGGTAGCTCTTAGGATTCCAATCTGTACAATGTTTACCCGACTTTTCAGTGCAGACAAATTTAAATGAATAAATCAGTTTCAGAATAACTTTCTATATCTGAAAAATTTTCCTGAGAATACATCTGAAATATGACGCTAGATCCAGTAACTCTTGCAGGAATAACCCACGTTTCATGTTGATACTGCATACAGTATGCATCTGATCTGCAGCCAAGGAGCACATGTGTAAATAAGACTTATATTAATTAAACTTGTGCTGGCTGGAAGTGGTGTTTTACCCCATTAATGTTGTGTGATGTGTTAACTTAAACAATATTTAATTGGCCTTACAACACAGCCCGGGTTTGACTCTTGCAATGCACATTCAAATTATTATTTTTGGGGGCCGGTGCCTGGTGGGGCCGGCGCCTGGTGGGGCTGGTGCCTGGTGGGGCCGGTGGGGCTGGCGCCTGGTGGGGCCGGCGCCTGGTGGGGCCGGCACCTGGTGGGGCTGGTGCCTGGTGGGGCCGGCGGGGCTGGCGCCTGCCATCCCTGGCCTCCTTCATGGCCGCGGGTCAGTGAAGCCGGGGTGTTCCTCTGTCACCTTCTGGGTGGTCACGTGGTCATCTCTGTGGTGGGCTGGCTGGGAGTTGTGCACTGGGGTGATGGCTGGTTTCCCGGGTCCTGGAGGGCCCCCTGGTCTGCCTTTGATCTTTGCAGGGACCCAGTCACATTTGCACAATCACTGATCACTAGTCATGCCTGATACTAACCTGCAGTCACTGTGGTGCTTTAATTACAAACAACTAGTTATGTTCATGTTTTTCTTGGTGTTGATGTTTTTGCTGTTGATTCTTGATTATTTTTTCAACTTTCTTCTCTTTTTATAGTTGCTCCAGATTATTGTCAGCTTTGTTTGTTGAAAAGATGTTACAGGTGGGATCCTGTTTTTTTAGAGGTGTTGCAGCTGGTTGTCTGTTTTTTCTTGTTTAGATTAACTAGTTACTGTTAATCATTTCTATCTGGTGTAGCTTTGGCTCCTTTTTCTTCTTTTCACTCTATTTTCCTTCTGTTTACTTTCTCCTTTCTTTTGCTCCCGCTCGTCTTTTTTCAGGTCCAGCATTAATATGTAAATTCAAATTTAAAATAAAGAATAATACTTAATGATCAAGAGAGACCTTAAAGCAATGAAGCTATAAAAAGCAACAACAATAAAAACAAAACAAGTCAAACAAAAGAATAAGAGGTAGGCTTTATAATTAGTTTAAGTTTTTAAAAAAAAAGAGGCTGTTAAACCTTCGGTCGACAGCAGCCATGAGGGAAATCATGCAAGAACCACTCACATTAAATTTTCTGATCATCAAAGAGCCAGAATCAATGTAGAAACTTGGCCTGATTATGAAAATTAATCAGCAACAACCACGTTATTTCTGGTTCTGGTTTAATATTTTTATGTCA
>CM047977.1:3176380-3187391 GCA_026261665.1 Melanotaenia duboulayi
GCTGGCCTGGGAACGCCTCGGGATCCCACTGGATGAGCTGGAGAATGCGGCCGAGGAGGGAGAAGTCTGGGTTTCCCTGCTTAGGAAGCTGCCCCCGCGACCCGACTCCGAATAAGCAGCAGAAAATGGCTGGATGGATGTAACTATTAGAGATAAAATGAAACATGGCTGTTGACCATACATTGGACCTATATTAAAGTTAATGGCAAGGAGAAGATTTTGTTTGTACAGAATAACTACAGATCAGAATGCTAGCCAACTATAAGCAAATCTCCAGTTGAAAGCAGCATTTTTTCTTTTGTAGGGACATTTCCACAGAAGGGAGAATTGACTCATACCATGTTACAACCCAAGGTAGGGGTATAATGGGTGTAACAAAAGAAATGAGAGAAGAGCAAATGAAAGTATATGAACAAGTGGTTTTTATTGTTAATAACAGAAACATAGTACACCTACAAGGGTGGTAAACAGCCAGTGTTGGGTTAGTAGGACTGCTTAAAGAAAATCCAGAATTTCAACCGCTTAAGCTCAAATGCTTAACTTAAAGTCAAGTCAGATATACCAACCTCCAGAACGTTGACAAGGGAAAACCAAAAGATGGCATACTAAACAAAGAAAACAAATGTGAAGCAGTCCCAATAATATAAGAAAGATGTAAAACAAAAGGTGCTCAAACTAAACTAACCCAGCACATTCTATCTGAAAATAGAACACCAAGAGCAGCCAAAAGAGCTGTCGTATCCCCAAAACAAACTGGGTTCTAATAACTCGCCAAAACCAAACTCAAAACGAGTAGTTTTAACACTACCAAGAATCCCTAAGGATTACAAAGGCCAAAGTTACCACCACAGAGACGCAGCAAAACACTAAGCCACAAGGCCACCACAAAGTCTGCCAAGCCGAGGGTGACACCGTCTGTGTCCGTTTCTCCTCCTGACTGAGCACACACAGTAGTCTTTTGTTTCCGGGGGGCTGGCGGTCGTTGGCATGCAGTGACCAATCAGAGGAAAGGAGACGAAGGTGTGTCTTGGATAGCCACTCCAAACAGAAAACTGCCAGCTGACATCTGCATGTAGAATAGGCCTCAGGTGTCATGAGAGGTGGCTGTAACGTACTGGTAAATGATGGATCCCACAGAGGTTTTTACAACAGGATAATGATCCTTAGCACACTGAAATCTACTATAACAATAATAATAAAAACAAAGAACTCAACAGGTTTTAAGCTGACGGTTTAAATCAAGTCATCACATACTGTAAAAGGTTACATGACCAGTTTAAAAAAAGACTGTATACATATTCTTGCACTTATAGTATATTTTGGGATGTCATACTGCTAAAGAAAAGCATTTGTGGGATGAGCAGCTAAACTTCTCTACGAAGTAGCAGGTGAAATGAAAAACAAGTTTTTCATTGGTGCAACCCACATACCCAACTCTGCTACTCATCACACAAATGTATTTTCCTTGCAAAAAAATTAATAATAATCATGTTTTCCCATGTTTTAAGGTTTAAAAAAAATGTATCCGTATATTTGTTTTATACAAACAGCAATGTAGCAGTATGAAGGAAGTGTGGCTGGACGAAGACTTTATGAAATCAACCAAATGAAATAATGTGTTGAGAATGTGTGAGAAACCCGGTGTTTCTCCGGGTTTATGGTCAGACTCGATAAATTTATATTTACCGTCAGTGCCAGTTTATTTCATTATAAGAACATACTCAGCACAGCATCTGACAGTCTTCATTGCAAGGCCACCTCATCATGTTTTTGTCTGCTGAAAAGCCTTTTATGCTTCGTCATGTGTGAGGGCACTTTGGAGGCACTTAAGAGAGTTTCCCTTTTAATAGAAAAGACTCTTAAATTCTTTTCATTTTGTATTTCTTTGTAATAGGGCACTTGTACAGCACACTCAATTACAATGACATCTCACAGGGTTCTGCTCTGGTTCTTTATTTAGAAGGCACAGTTGCAGTATGTCTGTTCATCTGCATCTAATTACCTATCATAGCTGCTGTCTTTGCAAAGGTAGGGGTTTGGAATGGTATTCAGGCTAAATATCAGTGGGACAAAATGAGTTTTGACACTGAAACTGCTGCACTAACGATTTGTCAAGCATGCGTTGCCTAGTGTAGTCATATTGTGAGAGAGAAAGCAGCTGCATCTTCTAGTCTGTTCAAAGCCGTAAGCAGCGCAGTCTCTGAGGCTGATTCTAGTGGCAACATGCTTTATGGTTCAGATATAGTATGACATATTTCTGTAAAAGCTGCTTAAAAGAGGCAGGAGCAAGAGACATCACAGATACGATCCTAGAGTCAAAATTGGAGACATTTTATTGCATTCAGGTTTTCACAAAGAGAAGGACCCCCCCTCTGGTATTATATATGTTATAGTTTGGTGCTTCTGTTGTAAGGAGTCTGTCTGTGTCTTGGTTGAAAATACTGAAGGCTACAGCATCTGTAAAAGTGGTCAATATGTGCAGAGGCGTAAATTGCATGTTCGGTCTCTCCATCAGAGCGACGCATGCCAAATTGGAGGGGGGGCAGCTGACAGCACATGGTGTGGGGTGTGAGATTAGACTAGGCACTGACACATAGCGGGAGGCTGTGCTGGTGGGAAGTCACTGTGGGTGAGAGGGGAGTTCAGAGATCTTCACGGTGGGACTTGGCATCCGCGTTGAGGAGGAGTAGATTTGCATGTGTGTGCATCACCAGCTCAGTTTCAGACTGTTTCTCCACCACCTTGGGGAATACGTTGAACTCATCTTTTCTCTCTCTCTTTATTAAAATAATCCAAACAGCCAACAGAGACTATTGTATGCTTTTTATGCTCCATTTCTCCCTCAGGACTGAGCTGTGTGCCAGAAGTTTATATATAACAGAATGAATAACTAAGGAACCACTGACCAGTCCTACTTTGCATATGTCTGTGCTGGAAAAATACACTTCTTTACATTACTGCTGCAATAAAGCAGGATAATACTCCTGCTGGAGTTCATTAATAACAACACGGCTATAGCTCTTTAAGAAATATGATGTGTTTTATAAACACGGGAGCACACTGGAACAAGTGTATTTCTACTGGTGCAATTAAGGACAGGAACCTCATTCAAGGGCATGAACACAAGTGGCTCTTGGATTCTTCTCCCTGGTGTTAAATCACTAGACTATTGACCCCGTGTAATACCCACTGCTGACACAGTAGAAAAGGACTTAGATTATATATTCAAGAGAAAATGGTGAGGGAAAGGGTAAGACATCTCAATGGTAAGGGAGCTCAAAGTCAAAAGGAGGTAAAAAAGAATTTTGAATTAAAGACACTTTTTTTTTCTTTACCCAAGTCTTCTCTTTCCCTCAGTGAGCAGGTATTAATAAATTATGATGTTTGATCATTTTCAGCCTCTTCACATTGACACAGTGTGTAATTCTGGATCACGACATCTGGATCTTTTCAAAAAGTACGTTATAAAACAACCATTTGAAGACTATAACACCGTACGGATGCATGGATTTGAAGGGGGGAAACAAGTTACATTGAGTAAGCTGGATTCATCTCTAGGAACAAATAGACCAGAGGAGGGTGACAGAGACAAGTGGGCGAACATTGGGTTTTCAGGGAAAAAAAGGAAAAAAACTATTTTTAATTGTACCAACAGAGGGTGGCATAGGACAACTTTACAAACAGAGATGAAGGAGGGAACTGGAGGAGAATAGTTTCAGTGGATGAGAGCCCATAAATCGTTTTGAGTCACTCACTAACCCATTATGAAATATTATATGAGGAATTCTTCCCAGATAACGTTTATTTTAAATATTATAATAATGATTGAAAAAGTGGACATTAAACAATGATCAACTCATTCTGCTGTGGCATGGTCATAATGAAACACAGATCATTTGCATGGGGCTAAATGCTAATATTCTTGTAAAAGGTGCTGTTTGAGAAGCAAATTAACCCAACACACTAGAACAAATATCATAGTCAATATTTGCTGTTTTTTAATAACCATCACCCAGGACACAGGACAAGACAACAACATACTACGCATCATGTGTACATAAGTACATCATGAGGTATAAAAAAAATAAATCAATATACAGTGTAAACGTGTGGATAAGTCATTTGTGAAATAAAAAAATATATATTTCTAACATTTTTCAAATGTTAATAACATGTTTGTAACATGCTATAACTTGTCTGAAGATAAATAATTATCCTTAATGCATAATCAGAAGGGAACCACCTTCCGCCTCTCAGCCGCTCCTCATGTGCAATTACGTCTTTTAGCTTTCTATTACAACATGGGGGCGCTGTTCAAAATATGCAGGTACCTCTTGTTTTTTTTCCTGACGGTTTTTGCTCTGACATGGACAGAGCTCATTAGCTTGGTGAAAGTGTGGAAAAAATACACACTATAAAACTGAGTACTGAAAAGTATGGATTGCTGCCACAAAACATTGTTTTGAAGCTTTTTGGGCTCATGAGGGTAAAATATGTGGCACTCCATCCTTTTTTGTTATAAAATTGGTTGCTGTCAGATGGAGTAGGGCCTTCCCAATTCATGTCAGCTTTCAGCCAATCAGTATTCAACCATTGTACAGCACCAGAATGCTCTTACTTCCATCTGTGTTGAAAGTAATGATCTGCAGAAGCTGAGAGTTCTGACTGGTATCTCAACAAAAGTATGAAACACACAGAAAAGTCTCAGAAAAGCCCATTTAGCCAATAGTGTCTTAGCCCATATGTTCCACATAGAAGATTAAGGGAACCAATCCCCTCACATACTTGCAGGGTGGCAGGCTTTACAGTTAATAAGCACGTGTTGTGAGGAACCAGTGCAACAAGAAGCTAGGGCTAGCTAGTAAAAGGTATCTGTCTTCATTAAACAGCTGCTAGCATGTACAGCTCTGACTGTAAACAGGAACATACTAAATAAAAGATGTCATAGACGAGTGGAAATGTTGCTTTCAACACTATAAAAATTAATCTACTGTGAGCTTGTGTCCTGGCCACATGTGCTAGTAGCTACCTAGCAGCTATGGAGCCATAGCTTTGGGCGAACAGCAAATTGATTGTATAGATTATAAAGTAAAAAAAAAATGGATTATTCTGATACTTCCACTTCTCACTAAGTTTCCTCTTTCCCAGAATCATTTTCTTGTTAAAAGAAGGAAATATCTATAATATTAGGTCAAATTATCATCATTAAATCTCAGCTTAGTGACAGGGGGAAAAGGGAGTAGAATCATTCCCCTGATCATATTCAGCAGAAGAATTAAGCTACGTTTTTTTTTTTTTTTGTTTGTTTGTTTGTTTTCTTCAAGCAAACATTTTAAAAATGTACAATTTCTGATGAAATTGTTTTTAGGGGATTTACAGTTACTGAAGTGGGACTTTAAGAATGGATATTTGGTTATTTTGATTTTATTTTAAACATATTTAAAATATTTATTTCATGGCATATCACATTTTCATAAGAATAAAATTAGCAAAATTATGCCAGAGTATTTCTGATTTAATCAACATCAAGCTGAAATCCAGTCAACCAGTCAAAGCAAAGGGCTAGTGGCAGGAAATGAATCACTGGGACTGAGGATTTATTTAGATCAGCGTGAAAAGTCTTTTTGTGTCGTAAGCGGTGCAAATCATAAAAATAATGAGTGAAAATGGTTGTTATCCCAAGAGAGACACCTGCCTGTCTGCTCAGAGAGCATAATTGACTGTTGGTTCCACCTCGTTCGAAGCCATAGATTTTATGAATGCTGTGGAAAATGTTGCATTGAAGAAATAAACACCAGCCTTAAGGTCAGGCAGCTCACATTGATAATGTGTTAGTGGCTGTTAGGCTGATGTGTGTTTGGCTCATTGTGGCTCAGAGTTTCCATGTATGACTCATAATTAATGGAGAAATAGACTTTTTCATGAATGAAAATACTCAATTGAAAATTAATTGTATTATGTTCATAATTGTCATGGAACTGAGATCAAAATAGGCAAGGCAGTTTATTTGTACAGCACATTTCATATACAGGACAATTCAAAGTGCTTTACATAAAGCTAAAGCATTACAGATATTTTTTATTAAAGCATTTAACATTATTGCGACTTCTGTTTGAACTTGTCATGTTAGCTGGCAAAGCTCACAGATATCTGCTTGTAGACAGTGATCTATAATAATCAGACTGACATGACATTTTACAAGATTTCTGACAAGTTGTTGTATCTATGAATAGTGAAAATGCCTTTGTGAGCTTTTTATGTTGCTTTATAAATCAGCAATGTTGTAAACTGCCAATAGTTTCTGAGGTATGTAAGCATCTGGAAGGCAAACTCATCATGCTTTGTTTTTCCAGAGATAGGCCTCTAAACAGAGATGACAAGGCAAATAGCTGAACCAACCATCAACAAGATGGATGGAAACTGTTCAGTATTCCAAGGGGGTCGTACCCCTTTGCCAAGAACAGAAGAAAACTAAGGATCCATTCTAGTGAAAAGGCAGATCGGGGTTCCAGATAAAGTCTCAGCAGCACCCATCTCATGCTCAATGACACACTCTAATCCTATTAATAAAGTGTGAAGATTTTCCTTCAAGTAAATTATATTTCTCAGTGGCATATATCAGGTTATGCGGCTGTTAATTCTAACATATATAAAATCCATTTGCACTAAGGAATGTTGGCAATCTTGAAGTTGTTCAGAATGTTTATATTTTGCCATGATTTCCAAGCTAGTCTGAGCTAGCACCATCTTGTGTGGTAAAAATACCATACAAGATGACATGACAGCTGTAAAGTAGCCTGAGTTACTGTAGTAATTTCACAACCATGGTCCAGATGTTTGGGGGAAGAAAGAGTATATCCACCAAACAATCAAAACATTTTTCACAAGACTATAAACTTTGATCTTGAAATCGATATTATGATTTTCTCATTTTATTCAACAAAAAAAAGACATATATAAACTTATAAGATATTTATTTCATTATTAGCATTTGTGATTTTGCTTTCTGGATAATATGTGATATGTCATATATTATGTGAAAATAATGTGTATTAAGAACAAGCTTATTCATGTAGCCTACTAGCTAGCTAGCTAGCTAGCTGCTTTGTTTGGAATATTAGTGTCATAGCCAGGTTTCCATTTTATGTTTTTATTCACATTAAGATCTAATAAGAACATGTAAATAAAAATGTCATATACCTTTCCTTGCAGCCCTGTTTTAGAAGTTCTCACAGCTTGTTCTCGACACCTCACAACAAACCTTTGGGCGGAGCTTTATTCTCGTGGTGTCCGACGATTTTTAAATGGTTGGTCAGAAATTTGAAAGTTGATTGAAAAGTTTTGAAGAACAGTTGGCTGAGGTGATGAGAAAGTACGAAAATCGTTACAACATATTAAGTAAAGCTAGATTTATACTAACGTGGTGTCTGCGTGCGGTCGGCTACGACGTATCTGACGCTGGTGAGTTTGCTCTCGCACTCGACGATAGGGGGTACACGTCCTTTTGGTGTCATGCTGCAGTTTCTCCTCCTAATCTGAAAGTGGCAGCAGGGGTGGTATCGGCCAGTAAACTAACCAGGTCAAAGTTCTTTTGATGGTTCACTTCAGTTCAGTACATATTTTCTGTTTTGAAACAACAACGGGGTCCAGCACGGTTCAGTGTCTTTATTAGCTTGTGGAAGAAAATGAAGCTTCTCATCAATTTGATCCATTAGGCATTGTTTTTGTAAATGGCAGTTACAACACAAATTCAGGGAGAAGATCCAGAATTCCTAAAACTGATAATCCCAGAGTGACCAATCATAAGGGAGTACTTCCGCAGCAGGGGTGCACGTCGGGTCTGGAAGAGGTGTGGGTCGGGCCTCTGTAAAGGTGACACAGATACTGCCCCATGCAAACCTTCGCTTGGCCAAGGTTAAGGTTTGTTATGAAGCATGAGAACTCCTGGCCAGAGCAAACTTTGGTTTTGCAATTCAAAATTACAAATATGTTCTTGTGGATTATGTACGGGCATTTAAAGTGCTTTTGAAATAGAAACGTGTCACAAATGGAAAACAAAATGCAAACAGAATTCATTATCAGGCCTAATAGATTAATTTTGACCAGTATCTTTCCAGATATGTTAGAACATCCTTCGTATTTCCAGAGATTTACCACCTAGTTGCTGTTTTGTGTTTCTGTCAGAGTTTCAGGTAGAACAGCTACTTATTTTACGTAATTACAGGGAACATATAGTGTACATCTCCTTCTGGTGAAGCCACGTAGTCTGGTTTAAAGCTAATAAGACACACAGTCAGCTTTTTGTGGCTTTTCAAATAATAACTTCATATTTGCTTTACTAACCATTGTAACGTCTGCTATGGTTAGCTAAGATGCACATGAGGAATTGCTCTGCAGGTCTGAATACTGCACTTTAAAACTGAATCACTACCACTTAGATATGTGAGTTCTCTAACTGTATGAAGTTAAGATAACCAGCTGGATATGGTAGCAATTAATATGTCTACATTTTTTATTATTTTTAGACACAAGAACAATGATAAAATAAAATAATAATAAAATGAACATGTTTTCAGTGATCTGTTTAAAAGAATGATGGCTTTGTAGTCCGGCCAGCTGTTCACTTTTTTTAAACAAATATTGATTATGTTCACCGAAGAGAGAAAAAAGAAGACAGGAACATGGTTAGATAAGCGGTATGCTGTATTAGGGGGAAGAGGTGTGGGGAAGGGCTGACTTCATCAGAGCTTCATCGGAACACAAAGAGGCGAGACAGAAACTCGATTACTGGGGAAATGGAAGTCTGCTGTCGTGTGACTGTGACAGTGTGGGGGGGCATGACTCTGAGATGATACCATCAAAGTCCTCCTTTATTTTGCTTGATGAGGAAGAGATGTTGCATCCCCAGAGCAGCCCGAGGGCATGCTGATGTCATCTGCCTGTCAGGCAATGATGGGAAGCCTTGTTGCCTCCGAGATCTGCCAGCAAATGAGTGAATGAATGAACTCTGCTGGTGGATTCATCAGGTCTTACAATGAAACTGATCAATGTGAAGAGAATGGACGGAGAATGGATGCATTAGCATTTTCCTAGATAAAATGATTTGATATGCGCACTGATATACCCTGTGGTGGTGATCAGCTGCATGCCTCCTTTGATGAAATCATTTTGTGTTTCATTAGGACTCGTGTGATGCTGCTTTGAATTCACGGCACCATCACGAGACGCTCCTCTGTTCATCTGGGGGCTGGTTCAACGTTGCTGTTGTTCACCACTCGTGTTCCACCCTCCATCCTCTGAGACACAATAGAGCTGCAAGACAGAAAAGAAAGCAACTTCTTCAGAGTATTTTTAGAGGCTCATGCAAATCATTGCAAGCTCAATGTGTGTGTGTGTGTGTGTCTCTGTGTGTGTGTGCTTGCGTGTGTGTGCTTGTGTGTGTCTTTTGGGAACTTTGCTGCTCTGGCAGATTTATCTGAAGAGTTTTTATGACTGTCCCCAGCTTTTAGCACCTTTGACTCCACCACAGAGAGCAGATACAAACACATGTGGTCTATTGACATCATACCCCATTTGAGATCTACAATAGCCACATTAGGAGCATTTAAATGGAGCCCCGAGTCGTCAACCTTCACACTGCTGACAGGTCACAGATGCACAGATTGTTAACTGACTGCTGCCTGTTGAAGTAAGCGGCACTATAAGACACCCATGAATGTATATAAGAGGAGAGGTCTTTGATAAAATAAATCCCAACCCTGACTACTCACTGCTGCTAGACAACATTTAATGAGATGCAGCCAGATTGCTAATTGACTTCCTGGATTCCATGTTGCCTATATTGCCATAGCAACTAAACCAGCCATCTCTTTTCATACTCACAGGAAGAGGAGAAAAGTTTTTTTAATAAGCCTCTATTCACTCTGTTCTCCTTTCTTCTCTCAGTAAAATGTCTATTATTACATTTCCATTCTGTACTCCCTCCAAACTGTTAACTGCTAATGTTATCAGAGAAATAACGAGCTTTAATCTATGCAGGGCATGATTAAACAGATTATATCTGTTAGAGGCATGAGTAGTAATGACTCATGTGTTCAAGGCAGGATTGTGAAAGAAAGGCATTGTGGGATGAGGCCATTAAAGGAGACACTGTTAGTTCAGGGAGGACGAAAAGCGGCTGGGTTGTCAGGGTGTCTGGCTCCCTGCTGACACCGACATGGCCCTTTCTGTTCCTTGTCAAAGTGACATAAACCAGTCTTGAGTCGTTGCAGTCGGCTTCCAGGCGGCCGGTCTGTGAATCCCTCTGTTGAACACTGACCCCACCCGAGCGATCAGATCGTGTGTCCTCGTCAGACGGGTAACAGGATCCAGGATGTCTCATCCCGGTGGAGGGATGCAGGATGTAAACCACACAAGAACATGCTGTAATTTGGCCAGAATGTGCTTCACACACAAACTCCTGCAAACAAAGTCTTGGTTTGGTTTTGTTAAAACAGAACTGTCTAAAAACCTGCGCCTCATTTCCTCTGTGCCGGTGGGATGTCGACATTAATGTAAACCTGTATCTTTCCAAAATATTTCATATTTTAAACAGACTTCCAATTTAAAATTTCTCACGTCAGTCTAAGTCAAGTATCAGGGGTTGTGGGAGACACAGAATACTTTATATTTATAGCATGTATATAAAAAAAATCCAAGTTTTTTTTTTTGTTTTTTTTTTTTTTTACTTGTCCTGTCCAGCTTCATAGCAGCAAAATGATAATCTGGTTGCTGTATCGTACTGAACAAATTTGCTCTGCCAAGGGGAGGCCTATGGGTAAGGCTCCTCTTGATAATCTGATTCATTTATTTATTTATTTACTTTGAATCACGGAATATATGTAATCTTGCTGGACCTGACTGGAGGGGACAGAAAAAGATGGAAAATAGCAAAAAGAGCAAAAGGGAAACAAAAACACACAAAAAACAGAGCTGCTAGTTTTGAAATAATAACCAAATCAAAAAGACATAT
>CM047977.1:3204523-3218817 GCA_026261665.1 Melanotaenia duboulayi
AAAAGCATGATACGTTACCTTTAAAGTCTAAGATAAGCACCTAGGTCTTTGATATATTTATGAGCAGGCTGTTTTCTCTGCACCACCCAGTCAGCTGCTCCACCTCATCCCTATATGCAGACAAATCCCCCCCCAGAGATGAGCCCCACAACTGTGGTGTTGTGGACGATCTTGACGATGGTGTTACTGTGGTGTGCAGAGGTACAGTCAGATGTGTAGAGGGTATAGAGTAGAGGGCTTAGCACGCAGCCCTGAGGGGAGCCGGTGCTGATGCTGATGGTCGCAGATGCATGGTCTCCCACTCTAACCCTCAGACTGCAGTCTAACAGGAAGCTGTTGATCCACATGCGGGTGGAATGTGGAAGTCCCAGGTCCTCCAGTTTACCGTTGCTCTGTTTGCCCTGTAGGCAAACTGGTGAGGACTTTTGGGGAGTAGTGAGGTGATGTGACCCCGTACCAGCTTCTCAAAGCAATTCATCACCAGTGGCCGGCAGTCATTGTGGCTGGAGATGTGTTGGTTCTTAGGCATGGGGACAATGAGGACTTCAGACAGGGTGAGACGATGGACTGAGACAGGGACTGGTTAAAGATCTTTGTAAGAACTCCAGCCAGCTGGTCAACACAGTTTTTCAGCACCTATCCAGGGACACCATCAGGTCCAGTGGCCTTTCATGGGTTGACCGCCTGCAGTGTGCGCCTCACGTTGTGCTCTTTGATTGTGAGGTTTAAGCTGCGCTGGACAGCAGGGTGTGGTGTAGTTGCCTCCGGAAAGTCTGCCTCAAATTGGGCAAAGAAGCTGTTCAGCTCCTCTGCCAGTGATGAGCCTCCTTCAGCATCTCTGTTGTTGGCCTTGTAGTTTGTGAGGTGCTGGACCCCCCACCACACCTGCCTGCTGTTGTTACTTTCCAGGTATTTCCTCTATCTTCCTCCTGTAGTCTGTCTTGGCCTCTCTGATGCTTCTCTTCAAGTCGGCTCTGGCTGCAATGTACAGACACTGTCACCAGACTTGAAGGCAGTGTTCCTGTCTTTAAGCGGCTGCTGGAACCTCTGGGTCATACAGGGCCTCATGTTGGGGTACACCTGGATGGTCTTGTCCACTGTGACATTATCTATGCAGTTCTTGATGTAGCATAAGACACAGTCTGAATACCTCCAGGTTTGGTTGTTCAAAAATATCCCAGTTACTTCTGTGAAAGTAGTCCTGCAGCTGCTCAGAGGCATCATCAGGCCAAGCTGTTACAGTCTTTTTGGTTTTGGAGGCAGTTTTCCAGAGGGGGATATTTGCAGGCATCATAAGCAGGGACAAGTGGTCTGACTGGCCATGGTGTGCTAGCTGTTTAGCCTTATAGCCCAGCTTGATGTTGGAATATACCTTGTCCAGAGCATTAGCTCCTCTGGAGGCACATTTTACATGCTAGTGGAGCTTTGGGAGCACTTGTTTTATGTCCACATGATTAAAATCCCCTGCTATGATGTGTGCTGCGTTGGGGTGTGTGTTTGCTAATGCTACTGTATAGTAGTCCATTAGCCACGTTAGCATTTGCATCAGGTGGAATGTGATGGTCACAAATACCACCGTTAGCTCCCTCGGAAGATACACAGGCTGACTGACTGAAACAGGTGTAGATGATCAGGAGTGTGAGCACTGGCGAGTTTGGCGGGGCAGAATGTAACAGGGACTGGTGTGGGTGTGACATTATAGGTGACAATTCAGGGTCTGCACACTTCGAAGTGTGTATTCGTTGGCCACATACATCATCGCTGTGCATGAAGTACTGTCCCAATTCACAGAATTTGAAAAACCCTCTGAATCCACCCTTCAAACCCACACTTTGTTTGGTCCCAAACGAAGGCTGCTGGTGATGCATCCTTCGCAGCCTCTTTTGTACCAGAATTCATTGCACGCAAGATGGTGGCGAATCAGCAACTGAGCCTAAAAGAGTACGTTTTAGGTTTCAATTAAGTTTTTTTTGTTTTTTTTTTCAAACTGCACTTTAGTAGAAACGTTGCAAAACCAAGTACATTCAAAGCACGTTTGTTAAATGGTGACATTAAAATTCTGTAATATTTGACATTCGTGGATTTTTAAGGTGTTAATGAAGTGTGTACCTGCTGGAAAACAACAGAGCTTCAGACCGTTTTTTTTTTTTATACTGATGCTGTTACCGGTCACTGAAGTGTTCTTTGAGTAATTTCAGAAGTTTAAGTGATTCAACATCCTGTTTTGCTGCTATGGGAAATTCTTGTTGACTAGGTAACATCCCATTTCACGAACGTTAAGCGTACTTCGAAGTGTGGAGACTACGGAGGACACTCTGTAGCCTATGTAGACCCTGAATTGGGACACACCTTATGTGTGTTAAAAAACACATTTTTTCCTTCTGCTCGACAACCCGTCCTCTACGAAGAAGTTTGTGTCAACTGTACATTATTTCTGTTTTAAAGGCATTTGCTGAGAGAGTAGTTTGCCTAGTGAGCACTGCTATGGTAACATGGTAACTGTGTATAATGTCAAGCACTTTGAGTTCAGCAAAGTTTTTCCATAATCCAAAAAGATCAGCAGTTTCTAACATACTCAAAGCATCTGTGTGGCACCAAAACCACATTCAAAGTCACTTAAATCCCCTTTTTCATTTATTCTGATGTTCAGTTTTAAGTCCAGTTAACAATGTCTGGACGACTAAATGCACCGAGTTGCTGCCATGTGATTGGCTGATTTGTATTAGGAAGCAACCAATGTACCTAATAAAGTGACCAGTGTGTGTGTGTTTGTGTGTGTGTACCACATGTATCTCATCTCTCCAGCATCCTCACGGCAGAGTTTTACTCCCCCTCCTCCGCCTCCTCCCACTATAACCTGAAGNNNNGGCGGCTTTAACCCGGTCACAACTGGGGAAGTTGCGCACGGTTTTTCTGCGTTGCCATGGGTTTTGTGAAACCTACTGACAGTATTGGGTCCTTTCTTTGAGTCTGTCTTTTCTGTGAAGGAGGAGGAGGAGGAGGAGGAGGAAGAAACCGCTATTACTTTTTTCCCTAACAGGGGCGCGTGAGGAGCAGCAGGAGGAGGAGGGGTAGCGACACCAGCAGCATCCGAGGGGAGGTGGAGAAGAAGGAGGAGTGGGAGCGGAGGTGCTCTCGGTTGAGACGAACCCCGTTACGTTAGCGGTTAAAGCTCCTCGTGCCCTCTTCGCCGCTCGTGGAGAAACGCTCAAGTTTGCGAACAGCTCCTGCGACACGAGTCACACCTGAGGGTGAGTTTCCAGCAGTTTCTTCACCCTTTCACAGACAAATAGAAACGTGTTTTATCTTCGTGGGGAGTTCCTAATTGTTGCACTTGTGTGACATGTTAGCCAGTTATAAACGTTTATGGAGAAATCACCTGCTTCAGTGGCAGGTGGTTGGAAATGTGCATTTTTACTAAAGCTGTGGAGGGAGAGGGAAATAATGTCATAGCCGCTTATGGGATATTTTAATAAGTCGACTTACAGTTTAATCCTATAGTATGGAGGGCTAAGCTAGCCTAATTATAATATAAACTACCCTTTTCTTTTCATTTTTTAAAGCAGAAAATATTCTGGGGATTTTTTTCACGTCCTTGTTTTGTCTTCTGTGCTAGAACAGATTATGTGTTTTTCCATTAATACCACTGAGACTGGAAGTTTAATCACTGCTATCAACAGTTATGAGGTCAGCCTGCGTCTTGCAACCTGCTGAATACCATCTCTCTCTCTGTTGGCATCAAGTGCACATGTTTAGTGCAGCGTGGGGGTGACAAGCAGAGTCAAACATGACTTAGAAAAACCTGCTTGGTTGGTTGTTCAACTGGGATGAATAAAGTACTTCTATTCTATTCTATTCTATAATGGTATGTTTAGAGAGAGAGAGAGAGAGAGAGAGAGAGAGAGAGAGAGAGAGAGACTTTTTACACACACATTACCTTAGCTTTCTTAAATCCCTTTACACACTTAAGGAAATGGCTTCTTATTACATGCACTGGTGATAAGGCTTTAAGCGTGCATGCCACAAGATTGCAATGATTGATGAGGCTTAGATTTGTGTGATTAAAATCACATTACAGTGATGTTGAAATCAGAATATTGGTGGATTTTATCTGTGGTTTTGGTAATTGATGGGGTGTGGATGGAACATTGTTGTTTGTGGGCATGATGTGTGTATTACATTGATGAACCAGTCATATCTCACGTGGCTGACATGGAGATTCCCTCGTTATGAATATTTACAAGGTATGCAAATTTATCACAGTCTGTGGAACCGTTGCAAACTCTAATGTTAGTTTCCCCGCTCTTGTTTTCCTGTCTCTGCACCAACAATGCCTTTGAGGGAATCCCTGGAAAGTAAAATGTTCTGTAGTTTCCCCATTAAACATGTTTGTATTGTTTCCAAAACAGTCAGCTTGGCCTATATTGTCTGTACTGCAGTTTGTGGCACAGTCCCTGAAACAGAAAAAGGAAAAAGTAGGATTCTCTTGTAGTAAACACACAGCCAGTGCCACTCTGTGGCTCCTAATGTGAAACAAAAAGACCTTGTGAAGGTGAGTCTGCCATTAGGGATTTTAATCATATCCATCAGGAAATCCTATTTACATTTAGCTCCACTCATCCCAGCAGAGCATGCCAAAAGCACACAGGTTCAAGTTTCAGAATCACCACACATCAGGTAAGAAGCCTAAATTAAATTTCCAGGCCAAAGACAAGAGCCCATAATGGCACTTGTCATCACACGTGGTCCCCAGCCTCTCTGTATTCAGGGCAGTGGTGCTTTGTGTCCAGAAGTAGGTCGAATGCTTCTCACCAAACAATTTGAGCAAGAGCCAGTAATTGGACAAGTGCAGTGTCGACCATCCTCCCAGCTGGTCCATGTCAAGCCAGTCCTCCCGCCACTTAATATGCAGCTCCAACCTGGTGCATTTCATGGACCTTTTTCATCCCTTTAATCTTTTAGATTTCAAAACAGGACATCCTTTGTGGCTGCAGGCTGGACCATTCCTGACCGCGGCTCGCATACTCCACTTGTTATGAGTTTGCAGCTCATGTCGACTCATATGGTGAGGGACACGGATTTTCTGCTTTGGCTCTGTTTGGATCAAACTTCCTCCCAACCATCAGTGGGACTTGCAGCGTGGTGTCTGTCTCTCTTTGCTGCGCACAAATTGAACGAATGACAAAAAAAAAAAAAAAAGGCCTTTGTCTTTTGTTCAAGCACCGCATGCTGGCAGCTCTCTCAGAGGCAGGGAGTGAATTGAAAATGTGCAACAATGTGTTGAGACAAACTGTTATTCAATCCGTACCGGCCATACAGGTGTGTGTTTGCCTTGCAGTTGAAGTGTGTGTGCTCACTGTATTGTCCTGGGTGTAGAGGAAGAGACTGGGCTTGAGAGTGAATTGAAGAAGGAAACAGAGGGCTTTTTCTTTGTAGCCAGGCTGCACAGCCCTGACTTGTAGAGAGCAGCAAACCTCAGAAACAGCTGGGTTAAAATGAAGCTGTTTTCTTGTTCAGGTTCAAATCTAGCTTGTGAGGAGGATTGTTGAGTATCAGATGGTGTTTACGAACAGCTGCGTCAGACTTTTAGCTGCTGCATTACCACTATGTCCATGCTGCAGTGGTACCTGGTGGTGCTGACATGTTCAGGTGTGCTCTACACGGTGGCTGCAGACATGTCGTGAAGGTGTGGTGCCTAGCAAGTGCTAAAGCCCTAATTGAGGTTCAGCTCAGGCACCAGCTCTACATGCAATTACAGGGAGGACTTATGCTCCCTGTGCTGCAGGCGGAGTTGAGGGTGCTGCAGCGTAGCTCTACCAGAGCCCTCCTCTTTCATGTCTGTCACCTGTGACAGCCGGAAAGGCACTTTCCCAGACAGTGTGTTCTGGAAATGTGTTTGGCTACATGAAATATTCATTTTTCTTGCCTGCTCTCTGGCAATAAGCATATTTATTCACCAGACTTTCTTATTTTACCTATGAGTGGCTCTGAGAAAAGATGCCCTGCCTCTGATGAAGAGTGGAGGTGGGGGAGTGAAGATGCAAAGATAAGAAGTGCTGATCATCAGCATCAGGGTTTACTCATCATTTAACAGACCACTGCATCATCAGAGCAACGGGGTTGACATGATCAATGGCTGCTCGCAGTGCACGGACGATTAATCTGTGAAGTTAATACAGAAGGACAAACCTGCAGTGAGGTCAGTGTTATCTGGTATGTTCAGGGCTTCTTTTCCCAGCGAGGGGGGGTAAGGGGTCAGGAGCCGTCGCTGGCTGCCTGTCGCAGACCTTTCTGCCTCAGGCTGTAGTTTGGATGGCGGTTGTCGTTCCTCTGTGGCAACAGAGATGGAACATTTAATCTCAACATGTTTTTATCTGATAGCACAGCAGCAAAGCTGTGATGTCTTTTATATTTCTTGTGTTGACATGTTATCATCAAGAACGTTTTGTTATTATTATGTCCAGGCGAACACCAAGCTGTTTGTGAGCATTTTTTCCCCTCGTCTGTGGCGATAACGCAAAAACTGTGGTGTTATTCTGTCTCGTCTGGATTTCCATACATAATATTATGTTTAATTAATCAAATAAGATTTGGCTTACATAAAAACCAATAACGAGAACCAACAAGGGAAAGGAATTCTAATCCCACTGTGCAGCTTCAGACTCATTTTCCAGTCACATTGTCCAGGCTTTTGCTTGTCTGCTCAGGTTTATGATGCTGCTGCTGCTGAATCAGGTAAATATCCCTCTTACCTCATGTGTTTATGTTAAAAAGCTGGTGAAAAGGCCAACACAGCCATTAGATTCTCAGAGGAACAACAAACATGACAGATATGCCTCAAAGAGTGGGAAGTTATAGCCTGTAAGTCGCAGGGAAGAGCGGATGATTTCCATTTCAATGTGAGCTCAGTTTGGAATAACTCATGCATACAGAGGTGAGATGAACAAAGAGCTGGAATAAAAGTGACAAATGTAGAGAATGGAACAGAGAAACTGGGTATCATCGGCTTTGTGTCCCATGAAGGGTATTGTGTTTGGGTGCATGGATAAGGTTACGAGGGGACCCTTGGGAGATGAAAGTGAAGGGCTCCAAGGACGAAGGAGGACATATTTGACAGCAGGAGACACAGAGGACGTAGCAAGAAAGGAATGAACCAAACCAAGAACTATAAATGTGTGATGTGTCAGACTGCTTCTCTCAGCTTCCAGCACCTTGATGTTTGGTCCAGGTTGTGGGTAAAAACCCAACATTAAATGTCTGTTATATTTTGTTTTGTTTTGCTCTTACTGGAGGGCTTTGTAATTTCATTTCACTTATTTTTCATTACATTTGGTAACAGGCTGAGCCCCAAAATGCAGAAATCATCAAATTCAAATAGAAAACTATTAGAGCTGATGTTACCACCGTTTTTCATGATGAAATTAGAAATATATCTGAAGAAATGGAGCACCGGCCCACTCCATTTAATGCTTGGATACAGTAAATACTTTTGTACCATCACAGTAAACCCATCTGCACATCAGAGTGAAGGATCATCGCTCCAGGCAACACCTTTTTTGTTTTGGTGCTTTGAAAAGTGAAAGTGATGTAATCGAGACCTGTGAGGGTCGATAAAGTTTGCCTGGTGGTTTCAGCCCAAAAGAAAGTCCTTTTCCCTCGTTCGTCATTTACAACAGCTGTTACTGTTTGTTAACGTGCTTTTGTACTGAACAAGGACATCAGGAACCTGCTGTTTACTGCGTTTAACTACCACTTTAGCTGATGTTCACAGTATTTAAAAAGCAAACATTTCTGAGGGAAATCGTGTATTTTGCAGGTATTTAGTAATAAACTTGATTTTGGGAAATCAAACAGTTCAAATAAAAGTGGTACCAAATGGTCCAAAGACTCAGACTGGACCAGCGTGTGGGATCCAGCAGAGACCATGAAATTCAGCTCTGGACTGTCTTCTGTCTCCTCTGTCAGACCATCATTGTATGTTTATTCAAGCTTTTTGATAATTAGATTGAGTCTTGAATGTAAACTGCCATTTACATTCCATTTGAAGCTAAGCTCAGTCTGTACTGTGTGTATGAAGAGCTAATCCTAGTTCCCAACCATCTGCAGATTCTTCTTGGGTCATTAGAAAAAGAAGACCTTGTTAAAATGTTGTGTGGTGGAATAAAAACCTGTACCTAGTGTCGGGTAATGCTCCCTTAAGTGCTGTGAGAACTTGTCTGGATGTAGGTGAGGGAAATGTGTCTGTGTGACCAGGTCTGCAGTGAGGACAGCAGTGCTCTGCGTCCTGAGCTTGCCCGTGGGACATCATTATACTGGCTTGGGTCCAGTTGGGTCCTGGAAGTGGACTGTTTGGAGCCCCAAGCCAGAGCACCTCTGTGTATGTTTATTGAACATGTGAGGCCAGTGTCTGCTCTGCATATTAAGAGCCTGTTTACTGGCCCGCTGAGGCCTGGAGTCAAGCAGAGCAGTATCACTCAAAGGGAAGATTAGAGAGCAGATGAAGCATGATTTGAACTGTGGGACAAAGGATGGAGCGCTGAGTGGTCAATTTACTAAATGGGCCAACACATGAGGAGAGTTTAATCTCGGGATGGTTTCTGTTGCAGCACTGGTTCTCTGTCCCGCATTTTCTTTTAGGTTTGATCATAGATTGTCACGCAAGAAGGGATAAAACCGGTGCGTTGTTACTTCGTGTAATTTTCGTTAACTATCTTTTTCATAACTTAGTTTTTTGGAAGTTGTCGGCTTTTAAAAGTCTTTGCAGTTGTCCTTTAGGGTCTTTCTCAAAGAGCCAAATCTCAGCATGTCTATTTCTTAATGTTCTCACCCCCAGACACAGCAAATGTTGAGTGAAAGAATCTTGCCAAGCTGGTACGAATCCAGATTAATTCATCAGCTTGGGGGGGGGCTCCATTCTCCACTTTTACAAGTGTGACCCGCAGACCACCAGCTATGAACCACAGACCTCTTTGACCTCATTATTTTTATAGCTCCAGGTTCTTGGGGGTGAAAATGAAGGCTCCTTGCGTGCACAGTTTTTATGGCTGTATTTTGAATTGCGTAGAGTCTCACAGAGTAACATTTTTGTGGTTTACACTGGATTTGTGACAGGTATTGTGAGGTGACATTCCAGTAAGAGACACAACAACTTAAAGAAAAGACCTCAGTTCTAATGTAGTGAATTACTTCAGACACTTATCGACTCATTTAGAGGACCAAAAGGTCAGTGGTAGGACACGGTGTTCTTTAAATGCGTTAGCTTATCAGCTTCATGAAGAAATTCCCAAAAGCAGCTAAAGTATTCTTGCTCACTATCAAATGGAAACTTTGTTTTATCTTCTATAAGAGGAATTCTCTTCTTCTTCTTTTTCTTTTTAAATTGTAACGGTGTGTGTAAGGTACAGCATACGCTCGTTGGCCACTTTATGACAGCATCACACAGTTGCTGCAGGTTTGTCGGCTGCATCCATGATGAGAATCTCCCGTTCCACCACATCCCAAAGCTGCTCTACTGGACTGAGATCTGGTGGCTGTGGAGGCCGTTGGAGTCCAGTGAACTCATCGTCATGTTCTAGAAAGCAGGTGGAGATGATCTGAGCTTTGTGACATGGTGCATTATCCTGCTGGAAGTAGCATCAGAAGATGCTCCACTGTGGTCATAAAGGGATGGACATGGTCAGCAACAACACTCAGGTAGGCTGTGCTGGTTAAACCAGGCCACGTTGGTACTAAGGGAACAAAGTGCAACCAGCAACGTTTCTCCATCTTCTATTGTCCAGTGTTGGTGAGTGTGTGTGAATTGTAGCCTCAGTTTCCTGTTCTTAGCTGGCAGGAGGAACCTGGTGTGTCTTCTGCTGCTGTCATGTGATTGGCTGAATCGATATTTATGTTAACAAACAACTACTCAGGTGTACCTAATAAATTGGCCAATGAGTGTATATTTGCTTGTAAATAATTTAATTCTCTTTTATTGTATAGCTGATAATAAGAATATCTCTTCTTAAGTGTGTTTTCACCAGCCAGTTGTACTCATGCTCTTTTCAGGATACTTCTTGAAACAGGAGCTTTGTTCTGTTCCAGGAATGCAGCTGCAGGGTTTCGCTATCACCCACGATCCCACGAGGGGGAAAACATTGTGTTTTTGTCGAGCGCAGAGCGAACAGTGAATTTTTCCAGCGGCAGGAAAAATAAAATATATCTATAATGAAGTGGTACAGTAAAGTGAAAGAAATCCACAGCCTGAGCAGGAAAACTGTGATGACATGATTAACTGCTGCTTGTTAAGTTACTTTGTTTTAAAAAATCATAATTCTTTGTCAGAGCAACCCGTTTCACTGTGAAGGCTTTACCAAGCCAAAATGGCTCGAAGGCTTGAAACAGCAACAGCAGATCAATAGACGGGATCCTAAGAAATCCGGCTTTGATATCCGGGACTTGGACCTAGACATGCCCCCATCCGTCTTTACTTTTATTTTCCTGGATGGAAGCTTGTTTTTCTCCGGCTGTCTGATGAAGCTGTTGAGTGTCACAAGCCAGAGGCAGTGTGTCCCGTTAAAAACCTCTGGGTGGCCGTCACTTGTGTGATTTGCCTTCATCACCACAACTCCTTGAGACAAGCAGCTTGTTGTCTTAAACACTGAAATTTGCATTTAAATTGACTTCATGCCGGTGTGATTTATTTTTATGAGAGAGAGAGTTCTGTCGACGGCTTTGCTTCTAATTCTCTTGGATCTGCTACAAGTGTGATAACCAAAGCTGGATTATTACTCTGTGAAATCAGACAGAAGTTTATTTCATGCTCTGCTGTAGCACCAGCTCATTCACAAACCACTCGTGTCTCACAAGTTCTCATAAAACTGGAGATTATGTTCTAGAAAGTCATGCGTGGTTGCTTTTTTCCTCTCATATCAGAGAGAAAAGGTGGTCTTATTAGATTAATAAAATGAAAGTAAAACACTTTCTTCCTTATCCATTCATGAAAAATGCAGACTTGACTCATATTTTAGAATTTTTTTAGAAACTTTAAAACAGGTTTTACTATCCCGTTAGGCTGGCAGCACTAAGCGTGAATCACCCATCTTTAGCTTATGTTTACAGCTAGAAAGTTGCGTGCATTAGTCTGCAGCTCTTAAGTCATGCTGGTGTGACCTCTGTGATTAATCCACCTTACAAAAATAGTTGCAGAAGAGACTGCCAGCTCTACAGGGGTCATGATAATTTAGTGGCCGTGGTGCGGTCGGGTTGACAGTTTGACACACAGATCACCGTTAAAAGCCTGTATAATTGACACTATTAGGCTTGAGGTGTGACAGTTTTCTGACAGTTGATGGGCTCACGTGTGTCCTCCCTTCACCGCACAGCACATTCATGCTTCCTGTTTTATCGTACACGTCAGTGATCCCTTTAACAGCCACCCACCCCAGCTGAGCCACAGTTTGTGTCATGTGTTGTGGCTTTGTGATGATTCTTTTCAGGATGGGATTCAAAGACCAGTACACCTTCATGAAAGATCATCCACCGGTCTTATCCCCGCAGGGTGCACTCTTCTCCTAGTCATCTTCTTTAACTTGTGTATTATGGGTCCTGCGGCTCCACTATGTGCTGTAACTCACCTGCTGTTTAAACATTTGGATCATTTCCTCGAGTGGTGAGCAGCCCCCCCAGTCCCCTAGTTAAAGCCAAACCAAAGTTACAGATGGCTTTGCTTCTTCCTGTGGTTCCCCAGTGGAAGAGGTGTGGAGAGGCTGAAGGTTACCTGCAGGTCTTCCTCTCTTCTTCAGTATCCAGTGCTATTATTAACACACTGAGACCTCCTTTAATACTTGAGACACTCTCTATCTTCACCACCTGCAGTGTGAAGCGCTTTGTAACTGGGGTTGAAAGTGTGCCAGAGGCACTGCGATTAACCCTGCATTGTGTCGATGTATGAAGGGCAGTTCACTGGCAGACTCTTCCTCTGCTCATAATAGAGCAAACTTCATCTCTTCCAGGGTGCAAGGACATAGTTTGCTGGCTTTCAAAGAGCCCCTCATGCACATTTCACGGGAGTGGACATGTTTTTTTTTCCATTTATGCTACTCTCATTTTTCAATAGTGTTTACACCAAACTGCTCCTCCCTGGGATTGGTTCAGCTATCTTAGTCATGAAGTAAACAGCATCCTTCCTCTCATCCGCTCTACAAGCAGAGTGTAAAGAGCTATTCAGACAGAGTGCAAAACAATGGTTTGTCTTCAGGCTGCGTAGGAGTGTGTCTTCGCTGCACAAAAAGAGCCTGACACTCCGCTTGTAAGTTGACAGAGCCATGTTCGCATCAGAGTGAAGGGAGGAGCCTTTTCTAACAATCACAGCAGACTTTGCTGGATCTGCTGCATCAGGAGGACACGAAGCACCGTTATACTTGACTGTGTGGGAGCGTAGCATTAATGATGTACTACCAGGGGTAGCAACAGAGAATTTCTGCAGCTCAGATAAATTATTCCACTAATTTGCTTGTGTTTCTCAAAAATGTTCCACATCTGATTTCTTCAACATTTTCTCTTAATTTCAGCTCAGTTAATTACTTGTTTACGATATTTGTCAGTTAATTGTACACACTTATTGTGGCATTATAGCTGCATCTAATTTCTCCATGTGGTACTGTAACACAGATGGCAGAACAGCTGTGGTTGTAAGTCAGGGGAAAAGAAATGAAAGAAAAATACCAGAACTTCATCCCCTCTCATTGTTTTGTTTTGTATTCACCTCCTGTGTGGAGGTTGTCTGTGTTGTGTGCTAGTGAAGTCACGTCTGTCTTTCTGTCTGCCCACCCCCCTTTTTAACTTTTTTTCCTATCTTTTTGTGCATTTAGAAAAGCGGTTCAGTACTGATCGAGCTAACTGTGACCACAGATTTACATGGAAGGATTCCATTACTGTGCTCAGATATCCACACCGGCCACAAAGGGAGTCAGAGTGGGGATTTGTTTTACTCAATAAGTGGTGAAAATGCAACCCCCCTCCCACCCCACCCCCAGCATGTACATGCACAAACTCACGCACACACACACACACTGTGGCTGATTTATAAGACTGCATGTCTCCAGTTTCCTGCCGCTGTGTTAAAGCTGGAGGTGGAGTTATTAAACGGATGGTGTAGCGTTGCCTCTCCGTCACTGTCACTGTGAGGAGCCCCCGAGTTGGAGGCCTGGGTCGGCCACTAGGGCCTGCTGCTTTGAGTTGCTTAATGCCTTTTCTTTGTGCACATTGCTTTCTTTCATAAGAAGAGCTTTTAGACTAAATAGCAGTGTAAAGCATTTACATGAAAAAGAGCAAAGAGAAGAAGCAGCAGGTTTGATCAAAGCTCCATGAGCTTAAGTGCATCAAAGAGGTCTTGTTTTGAGCTATTTGGCTCCCGTCTCAACTCCATAAATGCAGCGCTGCTTGTATCTACAGGATATTGTTGGGGAATCCTCTCCGGTCCGAGCAGAATGCAGACGGCAGCAAGTCCGCAGCCATCATCATTAGAGCCGCGCTGCTGTGGACGCTAATGGCTGTCCCTGCTCTGCTCTGCTGCCTCGGCACATTCAGAGGTCTCATGTGAGGCTTTGGGGGTGTGAACACATGAATTAATTCAGATGGATGAATTCACAGTTCTTGCTCCTTCTTTTAAGCAGGGTGCAGGATGTAGAAACCTCTGCAGTGACGAGCCTCTATGAGTGTATTAGCGGCGCTGTCCTCTGCCTGCAGCCTCTTGAGGCATTAAAGGAAGCTAATTGGAGAGTTTGCCCTCGTTTATCTTTACTTTGAAGGCTGGAAAAGATGGTGTTGTTTACATGTTTCAATATTGAGACGGGGATAGAGAGGAGGAGAGACTAACAGTGGTGGCAGTGTTTACGGGGGGATGGGCCTTGTGGAATTGATGTGCTAGCGATGTGCTGTCCCTGGACGCCTAATCTTGTTCTAAGATTTCAAAAAGCCACAGAGGATCTTTAAAGGAAAAGCAACCAGATTTCATCCGATCCTGTGACACATCTGCATGTTTGTTTCAGTGGAAGAAAGTTTTATTCCATATATTTCTCAAGAAAGTGTTAAACATAACATTTGAAAATGAATGGAAGGTCACGAGTAGGCCCATTTATCATGTTTATTTGTTTTTCAGTCATGACGAAGAGCTTTTCATGGCTGTACTTTTCCAATTACATGCAAAGGCAGATATAGTTGAATCCACTCTCTTGTTTTAGTGGGGGCTTTATAGATTTTCAGCCATCCAAATGAACTCTTTAGAGCCTGCAGTCATTGTTCTCAGCTCTCTCCGG
>CM047977.1:3218882-3239471 GCA_026261665.1 Melanotaenia duboulayi
CCCCCCCCCCCCCCCCTGCAAATATACACTTTCCAAATCAATAAGCTTTCACAGTCAAATAAGTTCATGCGCCCCTGAGAGCTTGTGGTAAATTCACTGTATGGAATTAAAATGCTCCGGTTCCCTGTTGCCCTCTTTACTGTAAAACCGTTTTAATTGAAGTGGATTAAAACACACAGAGTGTGTTTTCTTATAGCAACATTTGTGTGTTTGTCAAAGCCAAATAGAAAATAGAAATAGAAAACAGAAAATTTCAGATAGTTCAGGATTTGTTTTGGCTTGTGAATCCTCCGTGGGTTTGGCAAGCGGGACGTTACTGGTTCTTATTAGCTCAGGAGCTGCGTTCTGCTCCTACATGATGGCCGTCAGTACTTATTGCCTGAAATCAATTTCCCTTGTGGAGTGGAGGCTGGGGTCGCCAGTGTTGTTTATGTGCTGGAACCTGCCCAGAAGTAGCTGTCTGAAGCCAGTTCTGTTAATGGTTTTAGCCGAATTGTTAAACTCTGCTAATATATATTGGCCGATGTTTTTGGATAAACGCACAATAAGTTGTAATCGTATCTCTGATTCTCTACTTTACCGTCACTGATAACAATCTGTCTGTTAGGACAAATTTCCTGACCACTAACCAGTTTCCTTTTAATCTCATTAAAAAGAATTTAATCTCTTGTCCAGATGGGGCTAGAAAATGGCAAATCAAATGCAAATATATTAGGTTTGATGGCAAAAGGCTACACGTTTACCCACAGTGGTAAAATTTAATTATTTTACAGCTCTTTTAAAACATTTTAAAATATGTTTAAATTTGTTCTCATGGTGTCAAAATAAACTTGTGCCTTCTAGAACATATTCTTTATTTAAAACTTTATTTAATCAATGTGACTTTCAGTTGCAAGGTGGCTAGTTTACTGTATCTTGGTAAATGGTACTTATATCCATCTTATTTTTAATACACTCGTTCTGTATCAGCAGCTGTGCACCCAGTTACCACAGAGAAGAGGGGATAGAGAGTCAGCGCTGTCTGATGAGAGGTGTGCAAGCTAAGATGCAGCACACCGACTATTGTTCATCCTCCAGCACAGCTGAGGAGTATGCATTATGGATGAGGTAGTCATGTAACACATAAACTGTTGAAAGCTTGAAGATGAAAGCTGGCTTGGCAAACAGCGACGAGTCTGCCTCACACTGACCACAGATCCTGCTGCGACCACAACATGAGGTGGAATCGGAGATCAATCAGGAGCCTTCGTTAATGGAGCCGGCAGCAGAGACGAGTCTGCTTCAGACATGCAACCCTGTTCATGCATGAGATGCTTGTTTTTTTGAGACATCATACATTTGTAGGCACGAGAATAAAGACGGCCATTTGAAGTGTAAATATGAGGGTTTTGTAGTCTGTTGGATGTTGGTTTTATTTGATATAAGGAATAGAAATAGAAAGGAAATATGGGGGAAGAAGGTGTTCATGAAATGCTGGAAAGATCATTTTAGACTCAAATTTGTACTCAAAATTTGACCAAAAAATGTTAATAATTTCAAACTAATAAAGGTCTGAATACGTTTCTACTTTTGATTATTTTATATTTAGTCAGTGGAAAATCAAAAAATCAAAAGCAGATTTTTCTTGAAAATTTCTCATCAAATGTTTTTCTCCGGACTCTTCCAACTTCCCCGTGTCCAAAACAGAGCAATTCCTAAACCTCCCTTTAATAGAGTCTTTCAGGGAGGCACAGGAAGAGGAACAAATGCCTCCATTCAGAGGCGTCCAAAATGCTAATGCCTCCAGCTCTTAACACGTTTATAAGGGTTCCCATGTCATGACATGGCATAGACCAGCCTTAATGGTAGCTGTGGCTGGGACTGCAGGAAAAAAACAGATGCATTGCAGAACAGGAGAAATATGACAACAAGACAACTGGTTTCCTGGGGAACAGGACTTCTCATCTCCCATTTTCCACATGAAAAGTGCATGCTAGCATGTTACATTGATCAGTGAGGGACGCGTCAGTCTGGGGCCGTGCATGGGCCCTGACATTTGAAATGAAGTATTAGTGGTTGGTACTGTTACAGCATCATTTTGTCATCGGGGAGTTTGTTTACTGGTTAAAAGTGAAAGAAAAAAGAGGCAGTGAAAGGATTAATAACACACTCGTGTTGCCTTTGGATTGTTGGCCATTAGGTTGAGGTATATGGAATTATAGTTACTGTGTACCTCCATCTATAAATTATGTCAACATAAGTTTGTAGATTGTAGAAAGTTTCTGCAGGGTAATAAATGAAGGGCAAGCTGGATTTAGTGACTGCTTGGGAAAGTAATTACTCCTTATCTATATGTGGGTTTGAAGGCAGACTGCAGAGCCCGGCTCCAACCTCCAGGCCATTTATGAATTGATATTACGTCAGCGTTTAAAAGATATTTCTCCGGTGACATTCGAGTCCAGCTGTGGACCAGGTCCAACACTGCACCAGACACTTACAGTGATTAAAGAGCTCATCCAACTTCCTCATCTCTTGATTCTGTCTTCAGTAAATAGATAGATACTCCACGACCAAAGCATGCGCTGTTTACACACACACACACACACTCACACATTGACAAACATTGGATCAACATTATTGAGCTGCAGAGACAGGAAGGTAGAGACATGGAAGACTACACTCCCAGTGGTAATTTTAGTGTTTGGATCGGACCGTCATGATGAACGTGAATGCGTGGTTAACAGAGAGACACCTCACTGTTCAGCCGTGTCATTTTAAGAGGATGTCACACCTTATTTACACATCAGTATGGAGAGAGCTTCTGTTTGGGTGTTTCTCTGGTGAAATCTGGCCTGTCTTTTTGTTTGGAAAGAAATGAGCTCTTCTGGTTGTTTTCTAAGACATAAAATGACTTTGAATTTGAGGATATGAGTCAGTATGTTTCCCAACATGCTGAAAAGCTTCTTTGTTCAGTCAAATATCTGTGCGTCCTGTCAGGAATAAAAAGGACTGCTATTGTGCCATGAATAAAAAAAATAATAAAAGAATTGCTGAATGTCCTTTGTTGACATTGTTCCACACTTCTTTTCTCTCGCTGTTTGAGCATACACCAATTCTTCACCAATTAGTCACTGACACCGCTTGTAAGCTTTTAATTTTGTTAAAAGAACTGAGACAGAGGTCCCTGGGACTTCTCCGTCAGTAAGAGCTCTTCACTTTTGTTCTGCTTGCCTGTCGAACCCTGCATGTTCAGTCACCAGTTAACCTGATTATTTATCTAGTAGGAGATTGGCTGGATACCTACTTGTTACCAAGATGTACTCCTAAACACAAAATAAGCCTCTATTGTATAATTTTTTTTAGCAGCTTGCAATGTTATGGCTAAAGAATATAGATAGATGGCATGCCAGCAATAATGATTTCTGTCTTCATTTCCTCCTCTCACCCTGTCCTGTTGTAGGTTCGATTTTATCATTAAGCAAATTGGATTTGATTCCACTCAGCACAGACCGCAGCGTAGCAGCAAAATGATGCCACTCCATCAGCACTTTAGCTCACACTCATAACCGGAGGAAGCCGAACTCCCCTTGCTCTGACCACTTGATGCCTCTTGACACCTGAATGAACTCCTCTGCTAATGTGCAGCGAAGCCCTTTTACTGCTGTTACCTTTCCTGCCTCCTACAGCTCGAACTTTCACACAGCTGGCAGCAGTGAAAACTGAACACGTGTTCTGGCTTTTATAGAACCATGTAGACCAGATGTTCTGCATGCTCTGAATTCTCTAAATGACCTGTGAATAAAAAAAAAAGGGTGGGGACCAGGCGGGATGTTTGATAAATGGAACGTGAACATTTGTGTTGTGAGTGCAGGCAAGGTCGGCACGCATGACACACATAGCATTGATTGGCCTACAGTAAGCTGGTCCCCGGTGAGCGTGGCATAACAGTAACTTGGTTTTAAAACTATGACATCGTTATGTTTTTTTTTTGTTGGTTTTTTTCCTTTTTGTGCTGATTTTTTTCAGGGTCACATGGGGCTGGAGTAAGCTGAGACAATCAAGTAAAAAGTACCAATTTATTCATTTGCAGTTTATGATGATTTGTTTTAATGAATACAGGGTTTTCTCTCTTTTAAAATGCACCGCAAATGCTCTCTTTGGGCTTCCGTAGTTTCGACATGCTCAGCCCCCCTACCACTCCGATCCTACAGAAGCTAGGGTGGCCACGGTACTCAGTGATATGGCAGTGATACCGTCTGTCTAAAGCTGTGGTTTTCAAACTGGGGGCCAGATCATTTTGAAAAAATACATAGCGTACCTTTATCTAATAAATTTGGGATTTTTACCAGGGCTGTCAAAATAAACCATTAATGAAGAGGTAAATCTTCATTTTTTTAACACATTAACCCATCAACAACAAAATTCGTGCACATGCCACATTAAAACTCTAAATCTGACATCATCTCTGTGACAGAAGCTGATTTTAGACACAGCGGTAAACTGTGTCTAAAAAACTTTATTCTCTCATTAATCTCAACAATTCTGACAGTTTTCCACCCTTATATTTAGAAGATGCTGCAAGATGACATATTTTATACATCACACAATTAATCACAACTATGTGGGGGTCCCGAACATCAATGCATTTTATCTTGGGGTCGTGGCTCAGAAAGTTTGAAAACCACTGATGTAAAGTGTTGGTGAGTTTCTTAAATCCTGGGCTCTCTGTGTTGACTGGGTACTGGTCTTTGGTGAGAAAAAAGTTCTGCTTGTTTATAATGTTTGTTATCTTTGTGTCTCTGGGAGCTGCTGGATTATTTAGTTGCGACTCTTCGGTCTAACCTGAGGTGGTGGCAGCTGAATAAAGCCAAAGTGGTCGGGCTGTGGGAGAAGTCCTACAGCAGTGGGAGGAGTCTGCAGGAGTGGGAGGAGTCTGCAGCAGAGCGCCGCAATGCCAGCGGTGCTCGATTTGCAACTGAAAACAGCACAAGAGTAAACTAATAAGGAGCAAAAAAAATCAGATCCTTTCGTTTTTATGATCGTAATTGAGAGTAAAATTTGATTCCTCGCCCAGCCCTAATCTTTTATACTTAGCATGACTCAGATTTTCAACACAGCAGCCAAGTGATGATAAATGCTTCTGTGGGGGGAAAAACACAACATCATGTTCTCTGTGCCGCTTAAGTGGCAAAGACAGCAGACCTCCACCCACTCAGAAAAGTCAAAGCGATGCTCCGTCTGCAGGCACAACTTTTGATGTTAGCCTGACAAAAGGCACCAACTCTGAAAGTCCCTTTCACTGTTTTAAAACGATGGGGGGGCATCATGTGCTTTCAAGTTGTGAAAAGAAAACTTTCAGGGTGTGCCTCGTGTTACAGTTTGAAATGGAGCTTTGTTTCAATTGTTCATGCTACCTTTCAAGTGGCAGCAGCTATTAGAGACACTGAGAGCTTTAAGCTCTTGATCTGGTAAGATCCTCCACATCTATCATTTCATGTTCAGGAGGCGTCATGTACACTGTGGTCACATATCCAGCTTATAGTTAGTTCCACTGTGGTGTCATCGTATTAAAACATAGGTGCATATTAATGATGGCATAAAGTTGCAAACCCACCATTTTTATGGATTTTTCTATATTCTGACTAATAAAAAAATGTTTTTCTTCAGCTCACCAGGTGCTGCTTTATGAAAAGCCAGATATTTCTCTGGTGTGTGTAATTTATTAAGCTGCCTGTGCTGCATTTGTTTGAGGAAAAAATCAGGTTCTTGTACTTCCTCAACAAGTCCCTCCAGGCACAGTGAATAATTTATATTGATTTTAAGTTTTAGAAGTCATTACTGCCCTGAGTCAAGTATGCTGGAGTCTATATTGTGGAACATATGTAGTATAAATCATATAAAAAGAAAGTGAGAAATCCAGTCCATCAAGAAAAGCCAAAGGGGATTTTTGCATGTGCATGGTAGTACCTGGTGTACTTGGTAGAATTGTGCCTGTGGGCTGCTACACCTGATGCTGGCTAATTGGCTCTCAAAAGCAGCTCTGAGAATAACTGGGGTTCTGCTTTCCCACCACTGCTATTCATGGACTAAAGTAAAGAGAGCTGAGAAGTGTGGTACACTGCTGCACAGGCCCAGACTGGTCCAGAGGAGACGTGGGACAGGTCCCAGTGATCCTAGAAGTGGCCTGACTGGCCTGCTTGTAAAAAAACAAAATCACGGTAATATTTCTTTCAATGATCAACACAAGCAACGTTTGCAGAGGTGGAGCTGAGATGCAGAGAAACATGGATGAAAGGGGGGAATGTGTCGGAATCAGCAGCAGCATCACGTGAGTTGACTGTTTAATAAATGAGCGATGGAGCAGAGACGGCTGGCGTGTTACAAGCTGCAGACTTTTATCTGAACATGATGAGCACTTGTTGAGATTCTCCACGGCCCTTTTTATCATGCTGTGTGACCCTGGTACTACTTGCTGTAATAATTGTCTTGGTACTATTTCTGGTCCTTTATGTGACTTCATGGTATCACAGATAAAATACCAGTTAATTTTATATGCTGTTAAAAAGGAGCAGGCTACTGTCCACATCTGTCCACATCTGTCCTTGTCCAGCTCAGGAACATCTGTAAACTGGGCCAATGAAGAACATTTTTTTAGTCAGGTTAAAAACTGATGAGGAACCTTTGTGACTTCATCAGTGTGTTTGTCTGGTTGTAAATGATGTGATGCAGCGTTTCAGTGTTTCTTGACTTAATTTACTGCATGAAATATTTGGTGGGTCCTGCTGGACCAAACATACCTCCACAGGTGGGCTGCTGCATGCAGAAGTTTGGGAACCCCTCTTAAGGTTGGACAGTCTCTGTTGAGTTATTTTCTATTTTCTAATGTTAGTTGAATCACATCGGGTGAAGCTGCTGTTGACCACTTGTTGTTTTTACTGCAGAGAATATTGCTGTTAACATACAATATTTATGGTAAACTGGCATCTGAACTATCTGCTGATAAAATGACTCATGTTGTTTCAGATGAACATGATATGAATCTCTGAGTCCTGCTGGAACTGCTGTATTGAGCTTTTTGATGATATTAGGAGAGAAAAAAGCTCTGGACTGGTGGCTGATAGTTGTGTGTGGATGTCGGTCTCTATAGAATATTGAGCTTTGGTGATTACTCAGCCTATGTGTGTGTATGTGTGTGTGTGAGCATATGTGTTGTGCAGTATATGAATTTGAGCAACCTGGGTGTGTGTTTGACTCCTAACCTGACTTTTAGTCCCAGTCCGGCCCTGCTGCAGGCTAGACTGTTCTGAACAGATACATTTTTAAGGTAAAAATGGAGGATTTTCTTGCTTTTGCTGAGGGAAAGTAACATCAGTACAATATGGTCAGCCCACACACACACTGAAGTGTTCTTTTCATGTGCTTAGTGAATGGCCATGAGGATGGGGCTTGAAAAGTTGTGCAGCCAGCCTTTTGACAAGCCTGTCTGAGCTAAAACACACACAAACACAGAGGCAATACCTCGTCCTCAAAAGCTCCAACCCTACACACACACTCAGACATCTTCAATACGTCTCAAATATTGGTCCTGCCTCCTCATCTCTTGCTGTGTGTCCGTGTGAGACGGAGCCCACCGTCGTTTTTCCACCGCAGGATTAGCCATGAAGCGCGACGGCTGATCTGCCTCAGTGGTCCTAAAGGTCTGACCCTGAGGTGAGGTGGCCAGCGGGACACTCCTTAAATGGTTATTAGATCTTAGCTTGTTATTATGAGTGGGCGTGTGACTAAACTGCCTCTCCTTGTCATAGCTCTGACGGTGGAAATGAGCCTGTTTTCTGGAAATAATTAATCCTACTTGTTGGCATAATAACACGAAGAGAAGACATCGCCTGTGCCTCGTGTTTCCTAATGATCGTTTTTCCTCTGTGAGGTGCGGAGCTGTTGATGAAGATGATTCTTTTCATTTAGCTTCCTGGCTTCAGGACCTTTCCATTAAATTACAGCTGAGCTGCTTTCTCTGCAGAAAAAGGGTTTGATTCAGACTTGCTTGCACAATTGTGTGAGCAGGTCTCAGCCTGTGTGATTGCATGTGTGTGTATGTTTGAGAGCATTGTGTGTGTCTGTGCCAGTGTGCATGCTGATTCCTCCATCCATGTGGCTGTGTGTCCAGAGTGTATCCCACAACAGAGCCAAGCCTGGTTACCATGCCGACACATCTCACTGAGAGACACCGCGTTTATCTTAATGAATTCATTTTCAAGCTGATGTTTGCTTCTGTATTCTCTGTCAGCTGTGTACACACTCTTAATAGTTGTGGAGTAGAGGCCTTTCCCATTGGTAAAAGTGACCTGAGGGAAGTAGCTTATTGATTCTTTGGGCGGGGGGGCATGATTAAATTGAGCTCTTGGTTGACACAACATCTGAAGTTGTCTACAGAGAAGATAAAGTTTAAACCTTGGTCTTGCTATTTCCTCTTTAAATAGGCTAAAATAATTCCTCCTTTTACATTCGAGTTTAAAGTTTCAAAATGGAGGAACCCTGTTCGCTGCATCCTCAGTGGCATTTCTCATGCTTCGGTTTCTAATGAAACATTTAACATGACACACACAGTTTGTTACAGAGAGAGTAGAATTTGTTTTCTTACTGGCTGTAGGTGTTATGCAGCTAGAGATGGAGCAGACGGTGTTGTGCACATTGTGTTCAGTAGGTGTGCTAATCAGGAGTAGAGATCCCCTCTTTGCTGCCATGATTGCTGAGTGCACCATCTGTGATGCTGTGATGGCCGGCGGTGTGGCTGAGAGAGCTGAATAACAGTCTGCCCGGCTTCTCTCTGTCCTCACACGGCTACTGTCAGCTCTGCCCCCCCACTCCTCTATCAGCACACTGTTTTACTTAACTTGAAAATCCTTAAACCACTTAACACTTGCTTGCAGGCACTTCATGAGCTACATCACTCCACTAAACACTTAGACGTCTAGTATGTGTAGCGGCCCTTAGAAATGTTTTTGATTTGTGGTTTTCTGTTGTGTTGAATACTCAGATGTCTACGTGGATCTGGAAGTAATTGAGGAGACTATTAAATTGTCAGAGATAGTTGAGAATTAAATGTGGGTAACTGAATACTGGAATTTCGTGTCTGTTTGTCGTTCGCCATCACCGGACATAAACAGCCTCCGTCATCTCCTGACGCTTTGTAGATCCTCAATGCATCAGCCCAGAGAAACTTTCAGTGCCTAAGCTATAAGTGTAAAGATACTGTACCTGTTACCATGGCAACTCATAGGAAAACCATACAAAGAAAGTAACATTGGTTGTCATATTGATGTGTGTAGAATAAAGCTGTTGGTATCAGCTCAAGGCAGGTTGGTCTGCTTCTATCTGCGAGCGCCAGGTTAGAGGCTTATTGACCGTTTCTGACAGACTGACTAACAGACGACTTTTTGGTGAAATGGGCTGTGAGCCCAAAGTTCAATTAAAAGCCTCGCTCTGTGTGAATCCAGCATATTTGCCAAATAGGAGGAAAGTGTAAATCAGTCTTGGTGCTTTCTCAGCACCCTGGATGTCCTTCAGGAATATTGATGGTCTGCCTCAACTCATTTTTAAAACTCCCATCAAAGCTACAACATTTATCTTATCCTGGCAGGTTGAAGGAGAGGCTTTAGTTATCACATGAGAGCTTTGGAAACACATGGTAACTTTGGAAGTTTTAGTGGGGCCATGAACTCCAGTATAATCACCTGCAGTTTCCCTTCTCTGTTGGCAGAGCCGTGAGCGAACAACCTGGCTTTAATTTCCAACAGACTTCTGTTACCCAACTGGTCAAGAGAGCATTGTAACAAGTCCACACTCACATGCGGCTCATAATGTTAAGGGATTGCTGCTTAAAAGGAGATTAGAGGCTTGTCTTGATTTAAGGTGGCTGTAAATATTTTCTCTAACAACAGCAGCTTATCTCATTTTAAACCGAATCCATTTCTGTGAGCTCATCTAGAGCAATGAAACACAGAGGTGGCAGATAATATACCAGTTAAATTATGAGAGTTTATTGCTTTTACAGTGTTTTAGCAGATGGTTCAAAGTGTGGATAAATGTTTGTGTTCTTGCCTGTGGAAGTCATGTCTAAATCAGTGAATCAGCCGGGCTGAAAGTGTGAATGAGCCGCCGTGGCTGACAGAAGGAGGAAGAGGCTTCCCCCCGGGGCAGTGCCCAGGACAAAGTCCGGTTTGTCTGGCCTGAGCTCATGAACACTGAGCTTTTCGGAACTGGCAGCTCGCCTCGGTACCTACCCATCTCACCCAGCTTCCAGAGCTGTCCAGCCCCGGAGCACTAAGCATTTGTACAAAGTTCATAAGGCTTCCTTCTGTTTGTGTGGCTATAATGCAGGCTCCATCCTGTTGTAGCTCAAAGAGTGCTTAGGGGCTCAGAGGATCTGGCGCTGGCGTTGCAGAGGCGTGTGAGTGTTCTCAGTTACTGACTTTGGCTGACTGCATTCATTATGAAAAAGACCCCCCTCCCCACCACCAGAACTACCCACCGCTCATTGACCCTCTACACGAATCTGAGCCAGTGTCATTATTTCCTTTATTCTGCTTGTTGTCTGCTTTTTAAACCCAATTTGCTAAATGAAATCATCGAGATGAGTGGGATAGATAAAAATGAAGTCAGTTTCAGTCCATCATACAGATGAAGCTTTATGTTTTGCCAAAGTACTTGATTCAGTAGCAGACAGTGCAATTAGTTGGCTTTAGAACTGCTGAAATCCCACAAAAGGTGATATTTAAATGTCCTTTACAAAGCTGCTGAATTACAAAATGCACGCTGTTCAGCCCTATAAAGGTATACAACCTCATTATGGGTGTCAGCATTTGTGGGCCCTGCGTGATAACAACCTTGTCATTTCTGGCTGGAAGTGGAGTCCAAGCAGCCCTGCATTTGGTTGGTTTTTTTCACCAATGTTACGACCCACATCAGCATAATTCAAGCATGACCCTCCTCCCTCCTTTCATTTTCTGCCTTTCTCCTCTTTAAAACCCAAGCCTCTGTCTAGGGTCCACATCATACATCATCCAGACTGGGGGTTGCTTCCTCCCTCCCCCTCATGTGTGTCGTGGGAGAGAATTAGCCTTTTTTTCCCCTCTTTCGTTGGTTTGGTTGAAAGCTCTTATCAACCGTCTCAACATGTTGGGCTTTAACCTGACCCTTGACACAGCCTCCTCTCATGTCCGTTTGTACGGGCGTGCATTTTTTTTTTAAAGGTTTTTCCGTCTGATAACTCCTTACTGTCCGGAGATGAAACAAACCCCCCCAACAATGCCAGACTAATGCCGGACAGCAGTCTTAAGCAGTTTGTTGTAATACAGTCTTCAGCAGCATTAGCAATTAAGCAGATTGTAACTGGCTGACAGAACAAGCTTCCAGCAGGAGTAAAACTCAACAGATTTTCCCCCGGCAGGGGTTCTGCTCCCACCCAGCACACTGCTCATTTTTTACCCCAGCTGATCGTTGCAAATCAACACTTTTTAAAGAGCCTACAGGTGCATCAAACATGGTTATGATGCTGGAGGCAGTGGGACAAGGTGGAACCTTCATTCCTCCACTGAGCTTTGTGCACGGTTGGTGAATAGCCTTTAGATCGGGCTTTGTGGGAATGATTGTCGGTAGCTTAATGAGCTTCTTTGCCAAGCTAGAAGCTTTGGTAACATATGTGACTACAGTTCTGTTTGTCTCGGTCTCTGGTCTGTGAGGCACAACACAGAGCAGGCTGAGGAATCTCCATCTTTACGGAAATAAGATTTCTCTTAAAGAACAATTTCATTTTATTCTGGATTTTATTCCCGGGAAAGGAACTGTTGCTCCTCTCATGGGGACCAGGGCTGAGAACAAAGTAAGATCTTGTAAGTACCTGACACAGTGTGCAGATCTCAGGTCTGCTGCTGCAGCTTATTTTGGGTTAATTCTTTCTTTTTAATTAATAAATGCAACTTTTTATTTCTGGGATGTAACTTAAATATCTTTATTTCTTTATTAGTATATATATTAAAATGATAAATTTGGAAAAAATAAAGATGTAAAAGTTCAAAGGAATATTTCTTTAACCAAAGACTTGTTTTGTGAGAGTGGAGAGTTAATGTCTGACTGATCAGGGTCAGTCGGGTGGATCAGGGTCAGTCGGGTGGATCAGGGTCAGTCGGGTGGTGACCTCAGGAAGCCTGAAACTTAGTTAAACAGCATCATGACATCATTCACCAAATACAGACTGTATCCAAATCCACTAAATGACCTTATGTGCACAGCTTCCTGCCAAAGCAAATTTACATAAAACTGTCCAGAAACAGTTCCATTCACAGTAAAGTGAAGTCCAGGAGCATCGCTGTGGACTTCCTAATTAGTGTTGTTTTCTGAGCCATTCAGAAACTCTGTTGTTCTTTGGAGCATCTTGTACTGGCAGTTGTGTTAGAGGCAGGTTGTTATGAGACCCGACAGAAATCTAGGTTTGAGTGTTTCTTTGCAGAAAAGATGAAAGGAGGAAATATGAAGCACAATTTCTGACTTTCCTGTCATGTCCAAGATTATTTAGTGTGCAGTGAGCAAGAAAGAAAATTTGACCCTAGCAGCATGTCATCTGCTGTGACAAGCTAGACTTGGGATTTTTCACCAAATAGTAGTCAAGAATTTGCTCCAGACGGCTGCCAGACTGACTCAGGAAGACTTTTAATTACTTGTATGGTGGGAGCTTTAAGTCGCGTCGTGGCCGGGATTCCTCCATGCCATGAATACAAGTCCCGTCTGAGGGTTTCTGGGCTTGTTCCTTTCGATTTGACTGCTGGACCCTGTTAAGGTGAAAGAACTGGGCCACATATCTGACGGCTGTGTCAAACAGCTTAACCAGATTAACACTGTCCAGAGGTTTCGCTGCTGCATACAGTATAGTCACATGTCAACCTCTCATTGCACAGGCTGAAGTGATCATGTCGACTGTATGTTTATGAGAGGGATTACAATGTAGACGGAGAGGCAGAGATGTCCCTGTAAAGATGTGGGTTTTGTGCCTCTGTAGGGACTTCAGAAATTCTTGGTAGTTGGCAGAAATAAATTGCTTTGTGGTCTGATGGAGGTAAGGATTGGGGATATAAGAACCATCGATCATGTCTAGCTGTGGCACAGTTTCGTCCGGGGAAATTGCCAGCATCCGTCAGAGGAAAGTGAATGAATGTGGAGAGGAGAACGCTGTGTTAGTTCCCACAAAATAATACCTGTCCCCACAGTCCAACTTATGAATTCATCTCTGCCGGCTACTCAGCGGGGCTCACACACTAATGTGATTATTGTCCGGAGCAACTGGCACTCCTGTGGGACTTCAAAGTGAGCAGATCAGAGGGAGGATGAAAAAAAAACGTAAGCTGTGATGTGGACAGGTGCAGGGTGCTTTTTGATTTTTATTTTACTTTTGCTTGAACACATTTACAGTGTGGCTGTGACTCCATCTGTAAGTTTAAGCAGACAGCGCATACCGGATTTATTACGCGGTATATGAAATGCTCTGGTGATCAACTTCTAAATGAACCAGCAGACTATAATTAAAATTCATAATCCAGAGAGAAAGAGCCGTTTCACAAAGATGTTACTGAAAGTGTTGTACAGTTTACGATTCAGCTTGAATATTATAAGCGGAGCTTCATATTTTAGAGACAAACCACTCAGACACACAAAAGAGCAGCTAATTAGAGGCTTGAAAAGGCCTTCATGCTCTTTTGTTAGTGAAATAAAAGCAGAGCGCTTTCATAAAAATTACTGATGGGACGTGGTTGCAAGCCTCTCAAGCTGTTTGTTCTCTCGTCTCCCAAATGAACGAGACTATAAATATAAATGCTCATATTCCAATACGTCCAATGCCAGCTAGAGACACGAGCTTCCAGCTGTAGAGCTGCAGGTGGTTTCCAGCGTATCCCCTCTGTCGCTGGTTCATGCAGGTCCTTCATCATGAGTTCATAGAGAGTGAAGGGTCACAAACCCCAACAGTTCACCAGTGCAGCCACTTTATATCTGCCGGCCTGCTACTCCTGACAGCCTTTCCTCGGTCCTCCACCTACTGCCACAATAACATTTTGATTAATGTCAAGATCGCTTTTTTTCTTTTATTCTTTGTTAACAAATCTTAGTAACAAAAAGTTATTAAAAATAATGTGCTGTGTTTCTGCCAATGTATACAGCTTTTGCTAAATATAAAGCTGAACCTCTTTATCCAGCGAATTTCAGCACTCTGATTTTACTCTGAAAGGCAAGGTTTGTTTGTACAGGACATTTTATGTACAAGATGAAGTGCCTTATATAAAACATTAAAAGCATTATAGATGCAGGAAGCAATAACAAGTGCATTGAAAATATATATATATATAAACAAAAAGAAAAAAGCTAAACAAATTACATAAAATGTATTGTGTAAATAGTAAAGTTTTTAACCCTGATGTCGGGGGGGGGGGGCTTCAATGGCAAAATCATCACAAAATCCCTATCTACACTGGAAAGAAACCTTTTAACGATTCCTGTTTAATCAAGATCTCCCCAAAATATAACCACTTGTTCTTTATTCCATTTCTAAGATTTCCTGAAAATTTCATCAAAATCTTCCGTAACTGTTTAAGTTCTGTTTCCAACAGACACACAAGACAACCAAACGCTGCTGAAAACATAGCCTCAGCTTTTGTGGAGGCAAACAGTTTTGCTAGCTGTTACGACCCCTCTTTAAAACTAGGGGCAATATGCAACCACACAGCAGTCTGTGGCCTGGGATGTGACACTATCAGCCACTTGTAGCTGTAAGATCGGCTCTGTACCGACTCAGTCGGTCCTCTTTCCACACGAAGGGACCCACCTCCTTAACTTCACCAACCAATCACCACTCTTAAATGTGACGCTGTTCTCGGTGACATTCAGTGACCTCCTGTAAATGTCAGAATACTTTAATTGTGCTTGTAGATTTTAATTATTTTGTTTGTTTATTTAATGTTTGGTAACATTATTAGTTTATTTAGATTTAATTTTCTCATTTTACAGTGATTTGGTGAAACTGCTGCTGATATTAGTCTGTATCTAGAACTTTCTTAGAGGACATTAAGAGAACATTAAACCTTGTGGATCATTAAATCCACTTTTGTCCATGTAGGCAAACTTTTATCTCAGTCTGGTCATAATTCTGGCTGTGTTAGTGCATATGGTACAATTCTTGGTAAAAAAAACAAACAAACAAAACAAACTAATTTTAGAATTCAGCTTTTAATTTTTATGAAAGCATTTTAGAAGTGGCCCTGCATGTAGGGATTACTGCCGACCTCCGTAAGCAGGTGGCAGTCTCGCAGTCTGGTGTGTTTAACGGATCGCTCAGGGGAGCAGGGGCGCGCTCCGAAAGCCGCAAAATTTCAGGGAAATTGTAGAAAACATGGAGAGGTGCTGGTGGTTCCAGGATCCACCGTGGCTGCAGAGAAGTTTAGTGTTCATACTTGACAACTAGATCAAACGGAGAGAAACAGAAAACAAAATACAAAAAGATCATCATCATCATCACATGCCAGAAAATACAGTATATTTAAAGGGAAAACACTTTTTTTGTTTGTTTTGTGTCAATTTGATATATTTACTTATAATTTTCACTCTACCTTAATTAAAAGCAGAAAATCTACATGTTTAATTTGAACTCTCGGGATGAAAAGCAAACTAGAACTAAACCTGACCCAGATAGTCCTGGTGGCTCACATGAAATCATCAGATCAGATATTTTGGGCCGGTACCACCCAACGCCTTGGACACCAGTAGCAAACTTTTTAAAATCAATTTTTACAGAAAGCCAGTGTAGAGATGTGGATGTGGAGTGATATTTTCTCTTTTTTTCAGCCTTTGTGAGGACACGAACAGCAGCATCTGTAAAAACCACATTACACTAGTCAAAATGCCTGGAAACATACATAAACAGGATTTTCTAAATCATGTTGAGCCACCTTTCCCTTTATTCTAGATATATTCTTCAGGTGGTGAAAGGCTTATTTGGTTCCTGCTGTTCCTGATTTCTGTTTACTTCTTGTAAATAACAATGAGGCTGAGGCCTCCGCTGTCATTGTGGGGAAAAATAACAAAGGCTGCAGAGCTGCCTGTCATCAGCTTCATGCCATGCTGGCCAATAAGTCAGTCCCTTCATTCTTTTTCTTATTGTCTTATTAACAAATATGTAATTGTGCTCTGTTCCTTTTAAATGAAAGTAGGAAATGTATGCTTACTTTTTTTTCCAGTCTTGTCAGAGAGGAAGTGTACCTTCTGGCTCATACAGTGGTTCAGGCTGGACTTACTTCTGCTTTGGGGGAGCACACATTGTAGATCTTGTACGATCATGCTAATTTAATTCTAGGAAGTCAGAATCGTGACTGAGATTAAAAGTTGATCACTGCCCTTAACTTCTTACATCCTCATCCACCTCCACTCTCATAGCTTGCAAATGCTACAGGCTCCTGAAATATTAAACGTATGATAATTGAGTTGTCATGCTTTTTAAAGTAGCAGTAATACTGAGTCAAATCTCAGTTAGGCAAGCAAATGATCTGATATTGGTCCTCCTTCCTAGACTCATCTAGCGTCTTGTTTCTGTGTCGTCCCTGCTGCTCATAGTTGAATCTTAGATTAACTGCATTGCAAAGCTTTTAGAATAATAGTGATGTTTATCGCCATCGGTCAGAGCACAATCTGATTCAAATCTACTTTTTTTATGTTATCTTTTTCTCTGAGATTCAGAGTGTGAGATCTGCTATTTAGATTCTGTTTGACATTTTTTATACACGAGTCGATAACTGCTTCGCATTATCAGCTCGGCCATTGCTTTAATCGTCCTTAAATGATCAAATGGGAATCAGCGTGGAGGCATTAAACCAGGATCATGAGAGGGGGAGTGTGGGGCCACTTACTTCCTGTCACAGCTCTTTAGTGAGGAGAATATTTTAATCCAGCCTGACAAGACGGGGATCTGCTTAATCCTGTTGCATTAAACTACAGTAGCCCCACACTTCTCCGTCCCTTTTGTCTTTGTGTGAAAAAGGAGCAGATGGCGACATATTAAAGAGTTTACCGTAGTCAACTTTAAATAGCTGAGCTTGGACCCCAACCCATTAAACAACACATTCAGAAGTGTGGGGAAATCTCTAGAAAGCAACCTGCTGGTGTCTTTCATTTTCCTTGAAAACCTTAGACCGTCCTTACAGCTTTTTATGGGGCAGAATTCAGGAGCAAAATCAGACTAGATGGCTAAAGTACAGCAACCCAGAAAAATACTCAGCGTGAGGTTGCCATTTGTACCATGGACAGATGCCAGAAATGGTTCTTCAACTAAGAGGAGGTCGAAGCTGCACTGTAATAAAGTGTGCAATGGTTACAGTAGTGTAAAGAAAAGCTGCAAGACTTAAAATGAACTAACGAGAGCTGAGCTAAAGTAGCTTAACTGGTCTCGTTTAAGTAAAATGCTGTCATGGTTGTATGAATAGTATTAGTTGACATTGTCGACAATAGTCGACAATAAAAATAGTCGACAGCGCATTTACTCGTCGACTATTGTCCGCAAAAAAAAACAACAAAAAAACAAACTATGGAGTGAGACATCTTCTTCTTTCCTATCTCTGCTGAGAGTTGCACACGCTCAATAACGTCTGCCAGGAGACAAATATGGCAGCCAACGAGGGAACAAAATGGCAACAGAGGACGTTAAAAGTCTGGGATAACTTCACATTAAACTTACAAAATAATTTAAATACATGTGAGGTTTGTAAAGCGGACAACGGAAGTAYGTCTGCAATGCTCGAACATTTAAAGAGGAGGAACGCCGAACTTACATAACAACCTCATGCAAGATTTAAAAGCTGAAAGTGAAATATGAGCCGTTTATAATAATCATGAGATACTTAATCCCATTAGTCGACCAGTGGACGACTAATGGGCTCGACACACGGGCGGCGACGTCGCTCCTTCTCCATCATTTCCTATGGAACCTGCGTATTGAGGCGAAAATCGCTGTCCTCCTCCAGCCAAGCGACAGGCAACATTCGTGCATGTGAAATGTTGCGCTCGTTTATGTAGACGTGCACACGATGTTCGCGACGCGACACAACAAAATAGGAAAATGTTCAATTTTTGTCGTTGTCGCCTGGCACTACAGCCAGCCAGCAAGGGGCTTGATGGACTGACCAATGAGACATGCTAGACAGCACAGTCTGTGATGGCATCATCCACCCCAATGTCAGGCAGGTAGACGAACTGCAGCGGGCCCATGAGGGGCTCACCAGCGGGGGCAGATGGACGAGGACCAGTCTCTCCAGCGTCTTCATCAGTTGAGGCGTCAGAGCTCCTGGCTGAGCTCCTTACAAACAGTTGACATGAAAGAGTTGTGTGATGTGTGCTGCAACACAAGCCAAAATCCTGTTCAAGAGCAGAGTAAACACAATATTTATCATCTTTAGCAGGGACAACTTGCGGTTTCGTATACTATAAATGAGCTTTTACAGATTTATTTTTCCAATGAAAATGCCGTTGAAGATGGTAATTTAGCTCTTATCTGCAGCATTAGCATAATTGTACGGGATGATGGGTTAGCTGTATGAAATGGCATCATGATCAAGGAGGCAGCCATGGATCATCGGTACAGGTCCTAAAGGCAGCTGTAGTTTGTTCTGTATTCACAACAACAGATATCTAAGTTTAGTGAACTCAGTGATCCACATGCTGTCGAATCAACAGGCGCCTGATCGCACACTTAGATCCAGGCATCCCTGTTCATGTTGTTTTAGTGGATGTATTTAGTGGATGTACCCGCCTAGAAAAATAGAAAAAAAGAGGTAAAAACTCCACATACTAATTTAAATGTCAAGATTATGTTCTAGTGATATAAGCTAAGAAAACAAAAAAAATATATAAAAGCATTACATGAAATTCATAACTATTAAAACAAACTTTTTATTTTAAACTGAAGGTTTGCATAAAAAAATCATGTTTATTCACATTTGTCATATTTTGAAACATATAATAAAGAGAAACACATTACAGACCTATAATCTGGATCATAAAGCTACTTTAGCTTCGTCCTGAAACCTGAAGCTTATTGTTTAGGTTTTAAGGAGCCCTTTTATCGTGGTACTGTTTTAGCAAAAAGGTAGAAGTTACATAAAGTTGATTCTTTTTTCACAAAGACAAAATTTAATTATTTTTAATTAAAACAAAAATAACAAACATGATTTTGCCTTCTATTGATTGAAGTTCTCAAAACCACGCTACTAAACTTGTGCAGATTATCACACAGTTGGCATCTAACGATGTATCCTGTCTCTGAGGTCTCTCCAGCCAGTACGAGTCATTTTCATGTTGACTAATATCTTGCTTTGTGTCTGACTTTCTATACTTTCCTTGCTTCTTCTGAAAATGTCCTCTTGCATTTCGGTGCTTGTCTAAACCAGCCGATGTGGTGTTATCCAGTTCTGTGATACGGTGCTGTAAAGCAAGACACAGCTGTAACGGGATTCTCCAGGCTGGGGAAAAACAAAAAAACTGATTCAGACGTTGTGTAGATCAGTGGAAACACTGTGTATTTAAATCCAAATAAAGAGTCACTAGTTCTCTGCTGTATTTCAATATCTTTTATTTTGAAATCCAAATCTGCATCTGTTCCTTTTTAGCTTAAATATTTAGACTTGATCATGTTTTAATACTTTTATCCAGTGTCCTTTCTTTTTCTCCTTTATTTTGTTCATAATGTTAAATTATGCTTCTTGTATTGTGTAAAGCATTTTAAATCACTGTGATCTAGAGACAAATTCCAGAGAGAAATCCAGAGGTCAGTTATACAGGAGATCCACTAATCAAGGCAGAGTTACCAGTCAGGGAGCGGGCAGAGGCGGATATCCAGGAATACAGGGTCGACGACAGGCAGACAGACAAACGGGAAAACAGGCTGGAAACAGGCTGATACGTGCAGGGATAAACCGAGACGATCTGGCAGGGATAAGTTGTCACACACAGGTATATAAAGGGCTCAGCCCAGCTGGAGCACATCAGCAATCAGACGGAAAAACTGGGGATGCGTTCGGGAGCGGCTGGGAAAACTGACCCCTGTCAGAAGAGACATGACAGAGACGGCCATGATGGACACTTGCATGCCTGATTAAAGTTTGTTGTTGACCTAACACATTTCAGCCATAATCTGTATGTGGAGATTAGTGGGAGACAATTATAAGATGAATATTGTTGTCTTTTCCACAGTCCTGGAAAGTATTGTTACATCATACCATTTGAGAAAGTTAGCATTTTATAAACATCTGCTTTTTATTGATGTAAAGGCAGTAATGATGATTGGAAATGAGGTTATTGTGTAGTTTTAAGAAATAATACATTTTTAAACGATGTCCTTGTCTTGTTGATAAGAAATAATATGTCATTCAGGTACTGAGGCAGCTCTTAATTTGCCTTCTTTGCTTTATTTCCCTCCAACTTTGAGCATCCTTTCCCTCCGAGCTTTGTCTAAGTAAGGTTGGGGTTCCTACAGGCCTTCCCACAGGGAGCAGTTTTTAAACCTCCTGCCAGCTTCATCAATCT
>CM047977.1:3243165-3257746 GCA_026261665.1 Melanotaenia duboulayi
CTGTCTGTCTGTCTGTCTGTCTGTACGTCTCCTCAGTGTTGGCTGATGAATTTGTTGAGGAAGCAAGTTGATTAGAAAGTAGGCGGAGCTGGATCCAGGCTGCTCTCCTAGCTGGATAGCTGGTTGAAGATGTTTAACTAATCATATTTTAGTTACTGCTGTTTAACCCTTAAAACTCTGGTGCCCCTGAGCATTAACGCTTTTATTGTCAATAATTTCTCAGGAACAGTAGTATGTATATCTCTGTGGGATAAATGGTGATCGATTGCTTACCCTTTAGTTAATCTACAGTAGTTTACCAAGCATTTGTATTCTGTCCAGGAGGTTTACAATCCACCCACAAAATGTAGTTTTATTCAGAGACTATATCAGGATTGCCCAAAGTCAGTCCTCGAGGGCCGCTGTCCAGCAGTGTTGGGTGTGTCCTGCTGCAGCAGCAACATGTTTGAGCAGCATTTGACAACAAGCTGTTGAGGGGAGTTATTCTAAGTATGCAGGCATCCGTCAATTGTGTATATATCCTAACATCTTGCCAAGCATCAGCAAGTCACACGAGAGTACGGTCACTGCTGTCACCGAACAAATTAATGACTACGTTTTATTATTGATTCTGGATTAACTAAATCTGAATCAATTAAAATGGATTATTCAGTTTTTTAACCCAGCTCTGCTAAGAGAAATTATGATGGAGTCAAACTGTTGACCAGTCAGACACCTTAAAGTGGGGACGGTGAAGTCCAATCAGAAGCAGCCAAAGATCAAAAAGGGACAAGACAGTTGTAGGTCTGTCTAAAAAGAACTAACATAAAGCGCCTCTATGGGTGGAGGAAACCCTAGAAGACATTTTTTATTTCCCAAAAACGAGCTGTTGGTTTTGGGAGAATAGTTGGTAAATAATTGCATAAAAAAACTGCAAATAGCAACAACAAAAAAACATGCCTGGAGAAACACGAGTAACTATGTTTGCTTGTTTCAGTGCCAGCGTGTCTTCTCCTGAAAGCCTAGACTTGGTCTACATTATTTTAGCCTTATAATCTGACAACGGAGGCCGTCCTGAAAACATGCCTGAATGTTGCCTGGGATCAAAAGCACTGAGCTTCTACCTGCTTTCTTTTAATATTAAAAAACCAGGCCAGCCAAAAACTGCAAAAAATGTCTGGGTTTTAAGGATTAACAACACACACACATTCACACTCCTTCTTTGAAACTAATTGGATCCTGTATCAACACCAGAGTAACTGGAATTGCAGGACTTCGCCCTTGTGGCGCTCCTTGCATGTTAAAGTATTTCTGTTTTACACGAACGTCAGCAGACTCCCTGTAGACCGTCGGCCTCACCATTTCTTTAAAACACCGATGTTCGCTTATTATCGCTTGATTTTCTTATTACTGGCCAGTTTGGCTGTTGAGCTAATTATTCCAGCGTGACCTGCTGAGCGGGGTCGGAGGCGATATAATAAGAAGGGGCTAATGAACTGAAACCCCACAGGGTTCACGGAGCATCACGTCGGACATTACAATTCCCCTACGCTGCTCCGCTCTCTTTTTTCATTATGGCTCAGACTTTGGTTTGTTAGGTGGAAAATGATGCGGCGCTCTGTATTCTACAGCCAGTGCAGACAGCTTACTCTGTCTGACTGCTAAGTATGCACGCTTTTTATGTCTCAGCCCTCTAAGGCAGCTGTGTTTGCTGCAGTAATAGATAAAGTGGTTGTCTGCATTCTTCATGTTCTTCAGTTTTTGTTATCAGGAACTGCAGCCACGGATCAAAGCTGGAAATCTGCTTAACTTTGATGGTCATTTCGATGGAGGTTTCAGACTTGGCTTGGCTTTAGACTCCATTCTGTTACTGGCCATAATGTTGAATGTCTGCTGGGATAGAATAGATCCACAAGCTTCTCACTGTATTTATTTATTTATTTTTATTGTTGCGTTGAAAATGTTCTTTGTGTGTCACCTCCACAGACAACAAAACATTCAGAGCCCCAGGACAGAACGCTTGAAGAGAGACTTGAACGTGAATATTTCTTTGTTAAAGCAAAAATCTGATCCAGAGCAGAGCCGAGTCCCTGCTGACGCACATGAAAGTATGAGGTGTGCACGGTTCTGCCTGGCTGGTTGAGAGCAGCCAGACTCCAAGTCACGGGGGATTTGTTATGTTTGGGGTATGCCAGCAGGTGGGTGGATTCATGGGGCCTTCTCCATTTGTGTTTCTTTCACAGGTACGGCACTGTTAGCCCACCAGGAAGATGAACTGAGGACACAGAGGAAAAGATTCATTTGTTGACCGTCCAACATCCTACAGCAAAACCATGAGGTTACAGAGAAGTCCAGGACTGGCTGCCAGGCTCATCGCCATCACTTGTATTTGTGCCTTTCATGCATCTGCAGCCTTTGATATCCCGCTAGAAGGTGAGTTTTTATTGTACTATGAGACATCATTACATCATACATTTTACCAGAGGAATGTTTACAGATCATTCTGTGATGGTTAGAGCACAAAACGAAGCTCACTGCAGCAAATACACAGTTTAGTTCAGAAATAAACACAAGACAATTTCTGTATCACACTTCATCTCCACTTAATGTTCAGATGTGTGGATATAGAATTATATGTAATGGAAACACTTTTTCCTCATGTACATGTCCTGCGCACATGACCAGTTCATTTCAATAATTAAAGAGAAAATATAACTGCCATCCTTTACAGCAAATAGCAGCGAAAAGCTGCGTTTTTATCTCCATCCTCCTGAAAGTGAGATTTTATGAGAATAACAGCTGATTTGCGAAACAATATTCAACAGAAACACCTGCAAAACGCAACTGTCGAAATTTTACAAATGTAATGGAAACGCAACTATGGTTACAATGCTCGATAAAGCACTTAACACTAGTAAATATGAGAAACGTAAACGTAAGATGAAATCCATTTTATTCTTTCCCACATTCCATGTCCCTCAATCCCCATGTTAATTATATCAGGTGTTAATTATAATTTTCTTCAAGACGTTATTGGTTTGACTAGATAGACGACCAGATAGGCCTTCTGGCGCCGTTGCTGCACATGAACGAGTCAGAGACAGCAGAAGAGACCTGCAGAAAAGGCTCCAGGCCGGGAATCGCACCTGCGCCAGATGAATGGAGGAGCTGTGTAGTCAGTCTATGAGCCGGCTATTCAACCAGTTAAGCTTAGCGCCATAAAAATCTGTTTTTCTTTTTTTAAATGATTATTTTTACTCCCAACACACTGCATTTTCTCCAACAAGAAGGGTTGCACATACATGCACATGTAGAGCAAGTTGGTTCACCATAAACCTTAATAAACACGTTTTCAGAGACCTACGTAGGATAAGAGTTTCAATCCCAAGTCATGTGACCTGCACTACTAGTAACGATGGGCCACTGCGCACACTGCACCGAGGTTTAAAAACAATTTGGAAGTTAGCTTGTACTTGTGTGTGCCGTCTCTTACTTTACTTTGAACCTAAGTAACTTCACGCTACAGCTCCTCGATACCACTCATCATCTTCTTCTCTCGTCTGCGTGCTGCTGTCTGTGAGTCAGTGAGGACATACATGTACATGTACAGGAGGCAGGACATGACGTTTTTGGGTCTGACTGCCCCCTCCGGTCCAAGGCTGTGTAAATCCCACCTGATCCCGCGAGATTTGTGGCAAGTCCCACAGGACCCGTGGGAATTCCCACCCTTTCTCTTGTTCAGTGTCCATACGGACGGATGAGTTAATGAGTTTCTGCTGTCGTTATTGTCAGTACCAGCAGCATGGTGCTGATGTTAGCTTCAAGGCTCAATATGTTAAAACACTGCCACATTCAGAAAGGACACCTGCTATGGAAGACACCTCAAACCATTCACTGTCGGGAACAAAGTGGGAATCTGATCATTTCTCAGCATGTTTGGGTCAGCATTTCTTTCTTTACACGATGTAAAGTACAGCTGAACTTTAAATAGCCCACGATGATGAATTTATTGCTGTAACTGACAAGTTTCAAGCTAGCAGCGTAATCAGTAAATCAGCTCCAGACACTTTCCCAGACTCAGCTGTTCTAAATAAATAAATCACTGAGAAGAAAATCTGCGTGTATGTGGGTCTGAAGAAGCATATATTTATGTTCTGTGTAGTTTTAGGAAATAAGTCTTTGTATTTTGAGACTTGCTGCTTGTGGTACCCACTGGACCTCAGTCTCTCCTTTACTGGACTGGATCCACAATCTTTTAGCTGAAGACATTGATCCGGCCTTAGATTTCAGTGTCCATCCATCTTTTTAGACGCTTGTTAAGTAAACTGCTCTGTTATCTCTGTTGTGAAGCTCAGCTCTACTAAATAAACCAGGTAAAGGTCGGCTTTCTGCCCTGTGGCACAGAACCCCGGCTATCCGTATACTGCTATAAATCTGATAGAGGAAGAGAATACCATGACTATCAAACAGCTGTGTTGTAACACTGGGAAATCATAAAGGCCAGTGTTGCAAACATGGAGCTCATGAGACTGACTTTTCACTTCTGTTTCACTTTTTTCACTTTGAGAAAAAGCTGTTTTTTCAGTTCTGTACGAGTCAGTATCTGTGTTACCTTTATTTATGTTTAGGTTACTGAGGTTTTGTTAAATGCTTTGTAAGTTCATTCAGTGTGTCTTCATGTGTTGTGTGTGAAGGCAGCGTAAATGCACAGGCCTCCTTCTGCAGGTTAAAATATAATAATATATGAAACCGAACCTGCTTCTAAATAATATGCACACTGCACACACACTGGCCACAGGTTCTTTAATGGTTATTTAATGCCAATGTGGTGGAAAGTTTGATGAAACAATGAAATTTGAGTTGTGATTTGTGTGATTAAAAATTACTAAATAAATGTGTCAATTTCATTTTATAAGCCCTTTTGAATTGTTTTGTAGCCTCATACAAAGAGGACCTGCTAGCATTGAGTAATTTCCACGTCAGGGCTGAATATTTAGTAGCTAATTAGCTATTTTAATAGGAATTTAAAGGCCATCCTTATTAATCTGAGTAGTAGCAGTAAATCTCTCTACCCTTGAGCCACGTTTTTTATGAGTAAAAGTTTCCTGTCTGACTGGCAGTGTTCGTTCCAGAAGAAACGTCCCCTGCAGAACGTGTGGAGTGTTTACATCCGTTGTGTTTACGATCAACCTCACCCTCGTGGTGGATCTTCATCATAATCATCGCTCAGCCTGAGAACAGAATTACATATTTTCACACTCAAATATTGACAGAATTTAAATTTAAAAAGTAAAAAAGGGAGACGCTTCTTAACTGTGTTTTGTGACAGCTCTTTTATTTTGACACACGAGTCCCCTGTTTATCAGCTCAGGATCCAACTGCAAAGTTATTTCTGCGTACAAAATATCTGGAATAGTAGGAGCAAAAAATTCCTAGAATTTTCCTTTTTTTTACTAACAGATGGCGGCTGGGTTACCACAAGTTAAATATACAACCACTGAGAATATTAACACTGTTTCTGGCTGCAGGACAGAAAAGTAGCATTCAGACCGAGAACGTTCAGGTTTTTCACATGAGCTGATGACCGTCATGCTGTGTTTAACACTTTCAATGACTGGATTTATTCATAAATACATAAAAACAAAGTAAAGACTATAGAAGAAAAAGACTATAATACAAGTAGATATTAAATAAGTTAATAACACTAAACAAATACAAATAGATGAAGATATAGTGTAAAAATTAATACCTTAAGAGGAGTAATTAATTTGATAAAAAAACAAACATTTTAAATAAAGACAGAAGGTGGTTTGTGGACAGTAGCCTTGGCGTGAAGGGGTTGATTCATTTAGTTTTATCACACAGGATATGTTCTCCTTTTCATCAGTGTTGAACTGCAGCAGAAGGAAAAAGCTTCTAAAAGTAAAAAGTTACTGTCACAAATCCGGTTACCACATTTTACCTCTTTTCCTTCGAACATCGCTGTCTGTGAAACCAGTGATGGAGGATGTCAACAACAAAAACCTGTTAGTTTTACTTAGTCTTCCAACAGAAACATGAACAGATTGCTTTCAGTTTGACGAACTAAAAGCTGATGTTTTACTCTGCCTCTGAGGCGCTGCATTGCATCCAGCTGAGGACCCAGGCAGGGATGTGAAGCCTCATGTGTCAGTTCTTACCAGCTCCGCTTGTTCAGGGGCTGAAAGGAAGCGCTGGGATGGGGAGTTAAAGGGCAGGTTATTGTTCTTATCAGTGTTTTACTAGCTTGTATAAACAGAACAGGGATTCTGTCTGTCCAATCTGAAGATGCAACATTAGCTAATCAAGGAAAGGACAAAGCGTTATGGTCCTTTATTGCCTGTTTTCATCCTCAAAGAACTCATTTTTTTCTTTTATGATGGGTAAAAAAACAGTGTTGAATAATTTAGAGGGAAATAAATCACCACTGAGAATTACAATTGTCAAGCTTTGTGTAAGCTGAATATATTTACAGCCATTATCTTGTTTGAATCTGGGTTTTCTTTCTTTTTCTTTTACATCTGTGTGTGTACCAGTTGCCTTGGAAACACATATCAAACCTCTTCCTCTAAATTATTCAGAAATAAGTCTCAGGGGTTTGATGAAAGAAAAAAAACAGTTTTTTCTCAAACAGGGGAAGACATGTTTGGGCTCACTGTCAGAAAATTCTGTTAACTTGTGTTTTGTGTGTTTAAAGTGATGTGTGTGTAGAGAATACTTAGGAAGGGGATCATTCCTAAACTGCTGACTGTTTTTGTTTTGTTTGTTCTCCCCCTGCTGCCGTGGATCGTGTAGTTCTAGGTCACGTAAACAGTAAGTTCTGTTGCTGGTTTTAAGGGTTACTTCCAGCCACCTGTTCATGTGGCATCAGTCATGACTCCATAATACCTGCATCTCACCTGTAGCATCCATAACATTTACTTTTCCTTGACGTGTGATCATCCTGTTCATGCTCCATTCCTCACTCCACATAAGCATGTAAGAGTAGAGGAGCGCTTTCACATCAGAGTAAAACCAGTCTAACAAGCTGATTCGCTTTCATGTCGGGGTGGACGATCTGGCCAAAAAGTCTCTTTGAAAATGTTTAGAACTTGTTGATTTGGCAGCTTGGGAGATGAACATCTGCAGAGCGCCTATCAGAGCGCACAGTCAGCCCATGATGTTTCTTCTTTACTCAGTAAAAAGAAAGATCATTAAAAGGATTAGAAGGATTCCAGACAATCGTTTCCTGCAGAGAAAAGTGGTGGGGCTTTATAAGATTAAAGCACACTGAAAGGGAACAGTAGACTAGCTTTCTATTACGCTGCAACATTTACAGAGGAGCATATCTTGGATCATGTAATGCTAAAGAAAAAAAAGCTCAGATTAAACCAACAAGAAACAAGAAGGACTGCACTGAATGCTAAATTTCTTCAGCTAATCAGCAAATGAAAGAAAAACCACTGAGAAGCTGAACAACAGCTTGAATGCAGTGGAGGAAACTTAAATCTTCTCTGACCTCTGCACAGTACGCTGCCATGTAAAGAATCAATTAAAGGATTAAAGCGAACGCTGAAACAGGATTCTCGTGAAAATGAACTCACACAGCTCGCATCAGCGGTATCCGTCAACATTAAGAGTCCACGCAGTCTGTGACGAGAGAAGCGCCTCTTTCATCATCCTCATCCTGTGTCCGCCTGCAAAATGATGCACAGGCATGATGCTCAGGCTGAGCCACAGTCAGTCGGGTTGGAGTTGCTGGGAAGTTCCCACAGTCAGTGATTTGCTCATTGATGTGAATGAATTAGCCAGGACGCCCACCCTGAAGAAGTGTGTTTAACAAGTGTGATTTTATTGTCACTAGACTCATAAAACAATAGACGTAAGTACAGTGGTACCCAACCTGAAGATCAGGACCCTTCACATGGTTTGTTTCTTGTTTTTTATTTCTTATTCATCCAACTGCATGTTTCATTTGGACCAGTCTAAAATTTAATGTAGTGTCCACAGACAACATGCTGAGGGTTGCTCACAACCTGACAAGGTTTGGAACCACTGCTGCAGTTCGTGTGAGATACTTCTGAAAGACTTGTTTTATATGGAGGCATGTGTTGCATGTGTCATTTTCATGTCTGCCTGTTTGTTGCCCAGTTGAGCAGCTGCCCAGCATCACAGCTCAGCCTCCCAGCTCGCTCATCGCCTTCCCTTTTGAGGAGAGCTTCCCCGTGACGTGTGAAGCCAAAGGGAATCCCGAGCCAGAGTGAGTGCTGCATCTTCCAACACTCCAGATAAGACAAAAAGACAACAGAGAGCTTATTAGCAGCCAAGCAAGACACCAAATACAAACAGCAACAGTTCACCATCAGTGTGTTGGGTTTGGGTGTTTTGGTGTAAATGAGGAGGGGGTGTGCTGCAGTTTCAGTGAAAGACTTGACATTTCAATACTGGCTTTGTTTATGCAGATTCAGATGGACCAAGAATGGGCTGGAATTCGACCCCTTTCTAGACCCCCGTCTGATGAAAGAGGAGAATTCTGGGACCTTTGTGATACCTAATAAAGGGAACCTCACGGAGTACCAGGGAATCTACCGCTGTTACGCCTCAAACAAACTGGGGACCGCCATATCCAAGGAGATTGAGTTCCTTGTGCCCAGTGAGTAACCTGTGTACGTGTGTGTGTGTGTGTGTGTGTGTGTGAGAGGGGTGCTCTGTTACAGCACTTTGAAAGTGATTCAAAACCGGCAGCCCCTCTGCAACGACTGTACCGCTCCATTGTGAGTCATCTGATTGTATTAGAAGTGGCAGAGTGTCAGTGAGGCTCCTGCTCGCTCCGAAACCTCACAGCATCTCATCTCCAGCCCGTCCGTCATTTCCTCTGCAGCATTTTTCATTTTCTCCCCAAAGTGCACTTCAAAGAGGAAATTCTCAAAGAAAATACACACCACAGGGGACCTGCACTCAATTTGGCCGGGCTGCAGCTGCCCAGCAGTGGTGACAGGGCCTCGCGCCGTCAGGGCCAAGATGTCTGCTTTCCTTCTGCACGCCAACACTGAAGAAGAAAATGCCAGAAGGTTCAATCTGCTGAATGATACAGTACAGAGCCCAGAAAACGTGTGCTGAACCTTTACTTCACAAGAAGGATAACACTGCCATCATCTGGAAGAGAGGAGAACTGCAAAACATATTATCGTCATTTATGTTTGACTTCTTTTTTTATTGTGTCCCTAGATGTTCCGAAATTTCCTAAAGAGACGATTGATCCTGTTGTGGTGGAGGAAGGTCAACCTTTTGTGCTGAAGTGTGGCCCACCTGAAGGCATACCTCCTATGCAGATCTACTGGATGACTATCTGTAAGTAATGCCTTATTTACATGCTGTATTGGAGTAAATGTGAGTATAATTCGGATTTATTATTGACTCATGTTATCCAATATTCATTAATATTTTGACAGCACAATATTGTGAGACTTTAAGCTTCTTATCTCCTGAATTAATCCCCTTAAACATCCCTGATCTGAATGTGTCAGCCATTACAAATTCATACTGTGCAGACAAACACTTAACTGTAAATCCAATTTTAGAGCTTTGCTTTTCCTGAGGCAGTAAGTACAGCAGTCTGGCAAAATGTCAAAATCAGAGTTATTAATTAGTAGGTGTGTAATTATAATGTCCAACTAAGACAAGCTGATGCAGAAATATGGTCTGAGATGCTGTCAGGTGTAAAAATAGCTCCATTGTGTTTTCGTTCAGATCTCCAGCACATCGAACAGAACAAACGAGTGTCTACAGGCCTGGATGGAGATCTTTACTTCTCCCACGCGGTGGAGACGGACAGCGGGAGGGATTACTGCTGCTTCGCCGCCTTCCCCACCATAAGAACCATCGTTCAGAAGAGCGCCATGTCTGTCGTCGTTAAGAAAAGTGGGTGTTGATTCAGCTTCCTGGTCCTCTCTTGAGTGTTTGCTTCTTGGACGAGCATGATGCCAACTTAAGATTGGCTTTCAGAGGACTGGTCACTTTCAACATGTCCACTGACGTTCACAGCAGCACTTCCAAAGCCATCACACTCATCTTTTTTCTTATGTTCCTTCCTGGTTTTAAAGTGTTGACATTGCTCTCAGTGATGTTTTTCATGATGCATCCACACTGTCCTCATGTTCAATGTGTCTTTTGTGTGTGTGTGCGTGCATGTGTCATCCACCTTCATGCCAGGAGAAAGTGACAGTCCTGAAAGTGGTAAGTGTGATGATTTGAAAGAGCATTTCTGTGCAGCTTCTACCCGCAGCACTCAGATTTCTATAACAGTATCTCTTTCTCTGTGATTCTGTGTCAGCCAATGAAATTCTGCAGAGGAGACCTGCTCTCATGATGCCCCCTGGTGTCAGATCAGAGATACGGCTGGTCAAAGGAGAGGACTTGAAGCTGGAGTGCATTGCAGAAGGAATGTGAGCAAGATCATGAACTCTTATCAGAAATAATCCAAAACGTTTTCTGAACTGATGTCATTGTTATTCCAGTTTAGTGTGTTGTAATAAACGTGTACTGTACTTCGTTTTAGACTCAGCATTTATTCCCTGTTTTTCAGTCCAACTCCAGATGTGGAGTGGGTGAAGATAGATCCTAAACTTCCCAGTAAGGCAAAGCAGGAGAATCATGGGAAACAGCTGATCATACCAGAAGCTGGACAGGACGATGGCGGAGAGTACATGTGCAAAGCAAAAAACTCTCTGGGAGAAACCAGGCATTACTTCACAGTGATAGTTGAAGGTAACAACAGTGCTTTGTTTGTGTGTGTGTTTGAATCCTAATTAAAGTTTTTTAAAATAGTTTTTTTTTTTTAAATAGCTCCCATCATCTTTTTGATGGGGCCTGCTTTCTTCCCTTTTCTCATGTCCAAAATGACAAACCCAAAATCAACGGGGTGTGTATTTTCTGGTCTCAATTGAAAGTGGAAATGTGTGTTTACCACAGAAGTGTCAGAATTCAGATGTGTGTTACTATAGGTGTGTTTTCATTACCCCTAGAACTGCACAAAACCTAAATATCTCAATAAAAAACTGGTAAAGAAAACACCTAAATTTTGAAAAACCTAACTAAAAAGTTTTTACGTGCTCACGAGGTGGTTTTTCAGTGTAATGGAAACACTTTCTTTTTAGTATTTACACGTCTCCAGACGGGACGTAGGGGGTCATGTGACCAGTTCATTTTAAATAAAGACGGCGTGGTATGAGTAGATGGACGAGGAGACGAAAATATTTTTACAAATAATAACAGAAAAAATATAACTGCAGTCTTTGATGTCAAACAGCAGTGAAATGCAGAGTTTAACAAAGGATGAGAAAGAATGAGAAACCTCCAGAGTCTCCAGATTTCATGAGAATAACTGCTAATGCGCTAAACACCATTCAAAGAAACACGTGCAAATCACAACTGTACTTTGTTGAAATTTTAGAAATATCACATTAATTTAGGGAAAGACTGTAAATGGAAACTCAGCTGATGCCAGAGTTACTTCAATAAATGGTTATTTCTGCCTGAAAGAAAACCACATTGCTGTCAGTGAAAGCCAGAGGATAGCAGGAATGAATAAAGTCATGTCCGATGAGGAATGTAGAAGGTAAAAAACGGAACGTTTTACACATGGTCTAAAAGAGGTGTTATGCAGGTCCAGCAAATAAATCTAGAACCAACAAGCTGATGATGGATGTCTCCATCTATCATCAAATTCATTCCAATTCACCTAAGAAACACCATGAGGGTCCAGAAAGAAGAGAAGCCCCAGATAGTCTCTGATAGGAAGAGACAATACTTCAGTATAAACCTCCTTCATCTCCATGGAAACCAGCAGGACCTTCGTGGTTTTACAAAGAAAGGCAGAGTCGTAGGAGAAACGTTAGCAGAGTTTTTAGAGCTGGAATCAAACTTTTCATCACAAACGGCAAAAGACATGATTTGTGATTCTGTCATGATATACTTAAACGTGATTTAAACATGTTTTTAGGTTGCTACTGCTAGCTCATAGATTTCATACAACAAAAATTAGCAGAAGCTGTTCTCGTGTTTTTGTTTAGGGTTTGAATTGTATTTAGTTTGGATGTCAGTGCTTGGTAGAGTCTTTTAGCTGAGTTTCACTGCTTCCCGGTGTGTACAAACATCTTCTGTACTGCATGTATTAGATGCATTAGGTTATTAGATAGTAATAAGGTGGCAGGATTCACAGGTATGTGATGCTTAAAGTTCAGCGGTGGACGGACCTGATGTTTAAAATTGTTGCAGCAGTCAGTAGTGAGGTCAGACACGGAATTATCCGGGTGATTTGATTGGTTGGTGCTCGGGCTGGGCCATCAAACGATGGCAGAGATGGATTAAAATGAATTTTATGTCAGTCTGGGTGATAAGCAGTGCAGGCTTTCAGTCGATCCACTGTTAGAGCAAACACACATGATCAATAGGAAAGGAGCACGTCTTGCTGCAACCTTTGGTTGCTAGACTTAAGCTTTTTATGTTTTTTTTTCATTAAGGAAAACACCGAGCAGAAACACAGCAACTGCAGGCTGCAGAGAGAAAGAAGCTTGTCCTGTTGTGTAATGGACTTGACTGCTTTCTCTGCAGTGAGCAGCTTCACCGCTGACAAGAACACGACAGAAAATAGACGTTGTGTTGTTTATGTAAATACATAGAGTTATAGCTTAAAGCTGCACCAACGCACAGCATTATGAAAAACTTTATTGTGGTCAAGATGGAGATTGATCACCACAGAAACCATCATCAGGATTGCATTTTTGGCCCAGCCCCAGTTAGCACCTCTGCTGCTGCATGAAACAGTGAAGCTAGCAAACGAACAGCAGACCCAGAATTTCATGACGCCTGAAAAACAAATGACTGCAAATTGCTGTCAGATAAATTACAGAAATTCAAAGTGCAATATTAACCAGCCTTATTCTTATTCTTTAACTTGTTAACCAGCTACTTAATGATTTAAGAATAGAAAGCTTGTCCCGAAGGGGCAGAGTGGCTCTGGATGCAATGAGTACCTGAGTAAGTACATTAAAAGTGTAGCTGAATGCGAGAAATTCCCACGATTACAATCAGATGACAGATCATTGAGAGACAATGAAAAGAAGTGAAGGAAGGCAGATCCGTACGTTAAACTGGATCTACTTTCTGGCTTTTGGCCCTTCTTCCTGACCAGTGTTACGTCTGGAAAGCTTCTGGGCATCAGGGGCAGCGTTTTGTTTTTACAGATTTCGGATAAAGTTTCAACTGATGTTCATTTTAATGGAACCTTAAAAAGTCGAACCTTCTTCTGCATATACGTGTCAGAAACTACTTGTCGGAAGATGTCTGTGTGAGGAGAGGTATGAGTAAACTTGTATTCTTGATCCTTCTTTTGTCTCTTAAGCTCCTGTCTTCATTCAGATTTACTGCAGGCTTTATGATTGTTTTCTCTGACGAGGGTGGGTCTGTTTAACAGATTAGCACATCTGTCTCCTGAGTACAGATCCTGAGGAAGGCCTGAGGGCTGAAGTGTTGATTAGATTTAGTAAAATGAAACCTTTAACAGCTCCGTTTGTAGCAGGTGTCATAGTTTCATCAGATATTTTGTAGATAAACTCAGTGTCTGCATCTTTGGGTAGTTTTGTAGTTCTCTGTGCTGAGATGGACATTTTATTTCAGCATGTGGAGGTGAATGTAAGGTTTTCTTATAAGCAGAATCACTTAAAAGCAGCAGTGATAGAAAATTACAGATAATACCTGCATTGTGCCGGCTGGTGAGACACGTAATGGATAGTAAGTGCAGCATTCATCTGTACTGAATAATACATGCTGAATAACTGTGATAGCATTCCCCTCTGCTCAGGCTCCTTTACTCTGACGCTCCACAGTGTGATAACATCCTGCTGACTGTGTGTTCCCAGAGCCTCCGGAGTGGCTGTCGGAGCCGGAGAGTCAGCTCAGTATGATCGGCTCAGATGTGGACATCAAGTGTTCAGCCAGAGGGATCCCGGAGCCGAGCATCACGTGGAGGGTGAACGGCGTTCCTCTGCAGGGTCAGTCCAACCGCATCCCGAACCCTGGCTTCACTAATTAATGAAAAAAGACCGTCCGGATATCTGGACAGCTTATTTTTACACACAAAGAAAATGTTTTATGTTTCTATGGAAGCTTGTTGCTTTGTATTTGTGTACGTTTTGTTTCTGTTTCTGTTTTCAGAACAAAGCTGTTTGACTTTTTTCATTTTAGATATATTTTTTTGTTTGTTTGTTTCCATGGAACAAAACCATTTGCTTTGTCTAGGTGTTTCTTTTCTTGTGACTTTTTTATTTTGTTCTTTTTACTTATTTCTTCAATTGGAAAACAGCTGTTTTCCTTGAATTTTTGTATGTGTAGTTTCTTGTGGGGGATTTTTTTAATATCCCCTAAAACAAATGGACAAAATATCAAAAAGTGGAAAGGAAAGCAGCGAGTTAAAGATGAAGGTCAAACACTATAAATTAACTGAAGTCAGACAATCAATCTCAGTCGTGGTGCCGTTCATGGCAGAGATTGTAGAGAAAGCAGTAGTTGCTCATGCTGTTCATTTAGTTAGTGTTACGACCCCTAC
>CM047977.1:3265977-3287599 GCA_026261665.1 Melanotaenia duboulayi
CCCCCCCTTTTCGGCGCCCCTGGGTGCTTACCTCAGAGGATGAGCCATGGTTGTCTACACTTATATTTAAAGCTTTAGGATTTTTGTTGCTAGCAGCCTGTCACAAAGATGTCTCGAGGTAACCAAAGATTATCTGGTGTGCAGTGTGTTCTTGAAAGATTGCAGCCAACTGGACAAAAGAAGAAGTGTCAGGACTAAATAAACAGAATTCCGTTTTCATCAGTGAAAGTCCTTGTTCTGGTTTAAAGATGGTAAAACCTCAATTAGGTTTGATCAAAGTATTTTTACATGTGAAGTTTTCCTTCTGAAATCAGCAATGGTTTGTTTTTAAAATGTCAAGTTTTTAAAAACTCCTTCCCTAATGGGCAGAATCTTAAGAGCGGGGCTGCAGCTGGACTCATGTCCCTCTAATCAGCTGACAATAGCTGAATCATCCACACGTTTGAAATGGATCTATAACTATGTCTTAACACACAGCCTTGAGCTGAACTCGTAGACGTGCACATTTGTTCAGAGACGTCATAGTTTACTTCTTTTTTCCAGTAAGATTGCAGCTGTTTGGTCCAGACTTTTTGTCTAAAGGGAAACATTCACTCTCATATTTTAGGTCCAAAAGCCCAGACCAAACAAGTCAGGTGTTTTAGAACTGGTCTACAGCAACTGTTTCTCAAGCTGGCTGCACAGACGCTTACTGTTTTTCTTTTGTTTAGCTTTCTTCTGGACTTGTCCCCAGGAAGTTTCCTCAGGTCATGACAGCTCCTGGATGTTGTGTTCTCACTCAGTGTGGTGAAATGTTTCCATCTTTAGCGTTCCTTGTATTTGGTAGGTCCTACGTAGAGTCCTCTCTGCACAGATGTTCCTGTAAATAGGTGAAAACCCAGAAAGTTGTTATTTGTCCTTTTTTGGTTGATCATTCCTGACATGGAAGTGAGTGAAGTAGTTTCAGAGTAAATAACACTGTAGCCACCTCCAGCGCTGTGTTTTCTTTCCATGCAGCTTAATGTGTGTTTGCCTTTCAGTTCCCTCTGCTGCACCTGACGATGTAGCCGTGGAGGTGATGAACAGCTCAGTGGTGAAGGTTACCTGGACACGGGTACACAAAGACAAGTTGCACGGACATCTGGGAGGCTACAGGGTAATACCTCAAAAACATAGCTTTGCTTTTAGACACAGTTTAAAAGGAATGGCCCTGACCTTGCTCTGAACGTTTGCTTCGCTCGCCCCACTCTGTCTTTTCCTCCAGCCAACTCATTGTTTTCCTACTCACACCACTGAGACGAACACCCCACAACAACTCATCCAGCATTTCTTCGCCCATTTACATATGTATGATGTTAAAGTTGGTGTCCGTTTGTCTCCTTGCTAATTCAGATAAACTGGTGGCGTCTGCGCAGCCTGGTGGACTCTAAGAAAAGTCACGGAGACAAACACATGCTGCCGTTCCCCGGGGATCGCAACCATGGCACGGTAGCGGGACTGACGCCCTTCTCCGAGTACAGCCTCATCGTCATGACCTTCAACGGGCGGGGCAACGGCCCAGGCAGCCATCCCGTCAACTTCAAAACCCCCGAGGGAGGTAGGAGAAAAAGCTTGGAGTGTATTGATTCACAACTACTGAAGGGAAAATCTAATAATAGCAAAGGAAACTGGGTTGCTGCTAACTGTGTGTGTTTCCGTCTTCGTCCCAGTGCCAGAGAAGAATCCAGTTTTCAGTGTCACAGATGTACAGAAGGACTCTGTCTCTCTGGCCTGGGCTCCACCTCTGGAGCCTAATGGGATTCTTACCGGGTACCTCCTCGAGTACCAGCTGAGTACGTATCCTGATGCTTTGCTTTGATTCTTATTGTGGAAAAGACTTTTTTTCCTATTTTTTCTCTCTCTAAAGAAAAAGAAGTGCCTCAGGGACGTCTCAGGATAGAAGGAAGCTGAATCTTTGGCCCGCTGGTGATGAGAAAGAGACTTATGATTCGGCTCTAATAAGTCTGGGGTCAGAGTGTGAGGAACAAAAACATGTCAGAGTGAACATGTCAGCCTGCGTGTCACACCCATGTGCTGTGCAGACAAAGGCCACTGCGTTACCCTCTGCTGAGGTCTGCTTTTACTGACCCCCATCCTGCCTGAAGGGAATACCATCAGCACATCTCACCCCCCTCTCACATGTGCACATGCTTTCCTGTCCTTAAACAAAAGTCAGAACAAAGATAACGACCAACTTCAGCTAAAGTCCTAGTGCAGAATTTGCCGGCTAATTGAGTTTGATTCAGCCGTTGCACAAGAGGGCCGATCTTCACGCAGTATTTCAGGAGAGGACGTTTCCGGTGCATCTCGGCAATTAAGCTTATGAGCTCTTTGAAGTGTGACTTTCTTTCTTTTTTTATATCTTTCTCACAAGTCCCCTTGACGGAAGTCGTGTGCAAAGTGTTGGAGATAATACGGCCAGCTGTTAGTGTATGATCAGTGACACGCTAACAGCAGCTGTTTGGGAGCTACGCCCATCTACACAGCAGCTTTTAATGGCCTTTCATCTCACAGCTTTCTGTGGAAGTTGTGTTGTAACACGCTGTTTAACACACACAGAGCTCGGCAGATTTACCACAAGGTTTAAGCTGTTCAACTAAACTGCTTTGAAAGAACATGTTCTCTGCGAGTGCCGAAGAAGAACAGCTTTCTAAGTACACTCGACGTCAGGGATACAAAGCAGCAGCTGTGGACTTTATCGTGGTGATAAATAACAAAACACACAATTACGTTAACACAGATTTAAAATTCAGTGCACTGTCTTTGTCTTTAACTTGGCTTGTCCAGCATCATGACAGCAGAAAGATGGTCTGGCTGCCTCTTCGTGCTGAACAAATTTGTTTTCCCAACATAAGGCTCCCCTTGGTACTTGGTACTGATGTTGGTAGATTACATTTATTTAATTTATTTACCTGACAAGGAGAAACAAGGGAGGAGCAAATGTGAAGAGAAGAAAAAGAAAACTTCAACAACTGTACAGCCAAACAGAAAAACAGCTGCAACACCTGTAAAGACAGAAACATAACAGCTGCTGTAAGAAATCAAAGCAGGCAATCACTGGGAGCACCTGTAAGAGGACAAACTGAGAAAAAAGTGGATAATAACAGCACCAGCAATGAAAACACAGCTGTAGCTACTGGTAATAAACCTACACAGCAGCATAGTGACTAAACAAGCATGCACATTAGTGAGAGTGCAGAATAAATGAGAATGAGATGATGCAAAAGCAACCGCTCCCCCTCCAAGGGTCAGAAACTGAGGACCACAAGACCCGACCTACTGCAGAGCATGAGTCAGTATTTTTTTATAAGCAAGATTTGGCAGAACGTACTGCTTCCATATGTGACTAGTTCCTAAAACAGCACTTTAAGTTTCAGTCCTTAAAACTCTTTAAAGCACTTTAAATGTGGCTTAAAAGGAATGTCGTATCATATGGTCTTAATGTCACTGAATTGTGATTAATAACCTTTTATTTCAGTAAATTCTAGATTAAAATCAAAAAGCACACATTCATTATACAAATGTGTGTTGCATGGCTCTTTGTGGTATGACGTAGCTGTATCTCGTTTAAAATGATGCAGTTCATAATTCAGTCACTGTGTTTGCATCTCGTATGCTCATACAGATTGATCTTGGCACATGTTGAACACTTTCTGGGCATTCTAGTGAAGTCTGTGCTGCATGAGATTGAAATATTTGGCCCTAGTGGGAGTTGAAAATGACCGTGGCTCCAGTCTGTTTCCACTGTCGGCTTCAGCTCAGATTTCAGTGTTGCAGAGTTTTGATGTGCTTCACTCCTTGTGATGCCAGCCATATTTGGCCCGCTAGGCTGAGGAACGCTTGGAAATGCTGTTATTTGTAGTGAGCAGAGGAGCCAAAGTCTGCAGCCTTCAGCCAGTTCACTTCATAAGATCATGAGAACAAGCTGTCAGGCCAAAGTGTTTTTGGAGAAAAGGGAGAAAATATTGTGTCAGCATGGTGGAAATAGAGTTATGGTCTGATTTGCATAAATTACTTTAAAAAGCAGTATTTTTTTAATCTCCAAACCAAACCGAACTGAAGACACAAGAGGTGGCGTCCAGGCTGAAGGAGAAGCAGGCCGGTACATGTCATTGTTTCTGTCACCTCCAGCCAGAGAGACGCCGCACCTCTCTCCAAGCAAAGGTCACCCCAACACCTGCTGTGTTTGTTTGTTGTTTCAAAGGAACAGAAAGCCACCTCCCTTCGTGCTGGGCTGATTTGTGTAGAGAGAAACTAGAGGCAGGATCTAACCGGTGTTGTAGTTTAATGCAAATGATATTTCTTTAAAAAGCAACATAATAATTTTCATGCTAACACTTGAAGTTAGATATTTGGCAATGACATAAGTCACGTCGTTATCAGGTCCGTTTACAGGACAGCAACTGCAGTGGCGGACCTTCTGTTTGTGCTGCCGAAAGTTTTATGGCGTCAGCAAAGACTCGTATGTTACATACGCTAGATAATCAAAATGCCTTTATACAAGCAGAGGGTTGCCAAGCGACGCCTCTCATCGCCCACATGCTTGCGTTTTCCGTCTGTTCAGATTGTTTTCAATCTGCTGTTGTGTCAAAGCAATTTTCTTTTGTTTTGTGTGGAAACTTAGTGTTAACGGGGCCTAAAACAACACTTATTGTTTGGAGTAGCAGGAAGCAGCTGTATTTTTTGGCAGCCTTCTGATTTGCCAACATAGCTTCAGGGGGCGGGGCTGGCTCACCACTAGCAATGTTTCGTGTGTGTGGGCTGTCACATCGACAAAAGTTTTGTGGGAGACATTGGAGACAAGAATTACCTGTGTTCATGTGGACATAGCCCAATACTAACCTTAAACTAAAATAAGCTAATAGAAGTTGATGTTAATCAAGATTATCAAACAATGAAAAAGCACTCAGACATGACGCTAACATCAGCATTATTTAAATGAGTTTTTCTGCTTTATTGTTTCTCTGCTTGTGTAGTCAATGAAACAGAAGAAGCGGGGCCTGTGCAGACAGTCGACATCAGCAATCCAGACACCATCAAGTGGGTCCTCCGTGACTTGGAGCCTATGAGCAGATACAAGTTCTACCTTCGCTCCTGCACCACGGTGGGCTGCGGACCCGTTATCAGCGAGGAGTGCACCACCATCCTGGAAACACGTGAGTGACAAAGAGGCGGCTAACGGGGTGGTCTACTTCCGGGTAGGTTTGTGGGTGTGTAGTCGGGCTCTCAGAACTGTTGAGGCGACGGAAAGCAGCAGCTACATTTTCATCATCATAAAGTAGCACGAAGCTACGCGGTGTGATTTCATTCCTGAGCAGCCAAGCTCGTCATGTCTCTATGTAAGTAATATTTGTGGATAAACAATGTCATGTGGCTGTATCAGAGGTTTTCATTTATCACTGTCAGGAAAGAACAAGTGCGTATTGATTAGACAGCGAGTGGGAGCCATGAAACAATCAGCTCAGAGAGAAGATTGCTTTGAGCAGGAGGGAAAGCGAGGGTTGTTATACTAAAAAAGATCATGAAAGACTTAGTGTGTAAGTAATCGTAATGAGCAGCTTGTAGCATGTAATCTTTTCAAATGAGCGCCCGGCTTCTCCTTCAGCTGGCTCACCTCAGGTTGAGCTTTTTTGGCAAGGTTGTTATGAACAGTTGAGTAGTATTTTTTTTTTTTTTTCAAAAGAAACAGGAAGCTGGTTTCACCAAAGTGTCAGTAAACAGAGTTCAGTGACTGAAACAGGCAGCATAAATAACCACATGGTGTTTTTAACCCCCAAGAAATTTAGTATGCAGGAGTTGATGATGCAGCAATTACTTAGTGTTTGCTGGAAGGCTCCTCACAATCACAGGAAGATACTTAATTGGCTTTTGGGATTGTTTATTTGTTGGCTGAAAAGCCAGTGAAAGTGATTACAGAGAAAATGACTTGTTTTTTTATATAGTGACTTGTATTTCTGCAAAGCTGTTACATTTGTGCTGGAGAAAGACTGAAAATGTGGTCATGAAAACTCCACCGTCACTGTGTTCTGTACATGTCTGCTTGTGCTCTCATACGCCCATAAGTAGTGCAATGCTTTCTAGATTTAGCTTTGATTGCACTGTGCGGATTATAAATGTCTGTGAACGTCTGCTCGGCCATGCAACGCTTGTTCTTTTTGTCCTTTTTCTTTTCTTTCATTTGTCCTGCAGCTTTCACTGTGGCTTCTGCTGTTGATCTCAGTATGTAAATTCATGTTTAAACCAGCATGTCATACCAGCACACATTTAAGAAGCTACTCTGAATTACCAATAAAAGTCCTTGTTGTAATTCAGTTGGTCTAAATGTGTTCCATGTTGGTATGTCGTGTTTAGTTACCTTTGATAGTGTTTGCATGCTTTTTATTTAGAAACAAGGACAGGTGTGCATGATATGGACCAAATGCATTATTTCCATCCTTTTCCGCTAAGCATAGCAGCTCAGTAGATAAATTAACATGTCTGCTGTTTGCTCTTGCCATCAGCAGAGAGCACTCGATGCCCCCTTTCATTAAAATGATCAGCTTCCTCATAGCGAAAGCTTGCTCCTTCCTCTTAAATTGTGATAGTAATGAGTAACCTCATTATAAATGCATATTAATCTTAGCTCATTAGCAGCTGTAAACGAATGTTGACTTATATCCTATTAAACAGCCGACTCAGTGCTACATGTCTAACTCTCAAAGCTTCAGAGCTGAGGAAGACCATCAGAAATGCCACACACCTGATCTTTCTCTCTTTAGTAATAGTAGGGGTGTAAATCACAAGTTTCATAATAATACAAAATTATTTTGATTCAGTGGACAACGATTCAGCGTTTGCAGACTAAAAATACTGCAACCATTTTTTAACTCATTTCAGGAGCTGATGATCAAGTCACAAAAAGCATATCAAAGTATAACTTTATTCTCCATTTCAGTCAGACAACGAAATGATAAACAACTTGTTCTTTCAACAAACTCTTAACTCTTAACTCTTTAACGCCTGACCAAGAAATAATAGACAATTTAGATTTTTTTTTAATCTAAAGTCTTTGTTTGGGTCTATCACAAAATCAAACAAACAAAAACACAATAACAAAAATCATTCACATATATTGATGGTATATTACTGTAGTGCCCAAGGCATCCACCAGGGGGCCGAAGACGAGTACCAGACTGTGTACAATACGGTTTCAAGTTTTTACCGTATGTGGCTGCAGTAGGTCTTTAAAGCTATATGATCTGTTAGGCTCAAATTTTCACATCATGCATAAGATATGTAAAATAACACATTACTGTTTGTACACATTAAAGCGGGAAATAGCGTTAACTTTACTCATATTTAGAGAATTGGTTATAATAACCAAGTCAGTACAGTCTGACTTCATCATAATCATAGATACATTACACACCTGTAAATATCACCATTTTCCATATTAATTTAAATTGAAAACAAGGATTATTGGCCATTTCAAACAAATCAAATGCAAATAACTCCACATTACTAAACATTTCAGTGCATGATTTATTAAAAAACATTTCCAGATTTTTTCACATATAATATTTTACATGTACTGTAACGCTTTACTTTAAACTATAAACTGTCATTTTTATATACTTTTTCAGTGAATTAAACCCCAGTTGTATAATTTTCATTTCCTATTTATCATTGAGGCTAGCTTGATCATTACAGTGTGTGTATGAAGTTTTATATTTATTGCCAGTGTATTGGATGCCCCACTAACGTTGACTGAAAGGGCTAATTTTGCAAACATGCCACCAANACACATACACAGATACATATAAGATCTGAGTATAAAGTCTTTAAATAGCCTTTAAATAGTTGTCCACNCACCCACTCTAATACTAGAAAAAAAACAGCCTTTAAATAGTTGTCCAATGCAGTGGGCACAATGCAGGAGGGTCCTCGTACCAGTGATTACTGTATCGATGTTTGATCGATATTTTCACTTTGCCTCGATGCTTTTGGATCATTCATCATTATGTTGATGTGAATCGATGTGTTGTGACACCCCTACTAATATGTTTTTAAAAAGTTAATTTGTTCTGGAAACCTACAGTATCACAAATAAAACGTAGTTTAAATCCTGTAGATGTGTAGCCACTAACTGTAGCTGAGAATAGCATGTAAGCTAACAGTAGCACATAGCACCTGAGCGCTCATCTTGAACGATAACCACAGGCTCTGTCTTTCTTTTTAGGCAACTCAGCTTCCCCCACACCTCCAAGCACTCCAAAGCCCAAAGTGACCAAACCCACTCGTTCCACCATAGGTAGAGTCGCAGCTCATTCTGACACAGCTAGCATAAACCACACTGAGTAAACAACAAGCAAAGTAGAATAGTTTGATTTCAAATACATGTGAGAGCCACGGTAGTCAAAGTGAATTAACTCCTTTAGGTTTTTTTTTCTTTGGTGGTTTTGATATTCTCTTCAGAAGCAAAAAGGTGGAATGAAAGGTAACAGCAGTGAACTGGATTTAATATCTTTCTGTACCACGGGGAAATCTAGGATACAAGATCTATACCCCGTTCTGGCCGTGTGGCTGCAGAGTGCAGTCACTTGAACAGGACAAATATGTCTAATTGTAAGTGATTGATTTGTTGGGGCCCGGTCCCGCCTGGACATGGCAGCATATTGACCCAACAGTCACCTGAGATTTCCATGTAATCTTCAATTGGGTAAACAGCAGCAAGGCTCTGGGAGAAGAAGTGGCCTGGTGGGTGTCTTAACTGAGAGAGAGCAGTGAGGAGAAACGTCCTTCCAGGCTGTACCAGAGAGGTGTGAGCTCATACTGGGAGGGTGATATTTACAGGACGCTGAGATAAGTGGATAAGTGGAAGCTGCTGAAAGCTCCGATGTCAGAATATTTCCCGACCTTCCCTTTGTACAGAGAGCCCTCTGACTTTTTGTCTTCCAGGGCATCAGCTCCCTGCTGTTTGAGCAGCTGCTTTGTGCAGAATTTAATAGCAAGCCGAGGAAAGCGGTGACGATACACGGCAGCAAGCTCGGGGGTATTTTTAGTCCACGAGCCAGTTGAAGTCATCACACAGTTTCAATGCCTGGAATTACCATGGCTGCAGACTAATCCATCAACATTAGTGAGAAAGTGTCAATTCCAGTGGTTGGGATGGACAGCCCAGACACAGGTGTCCTTGTGGACTGAATTATCACCTGAGCAAATAATGCACCTGAGCTGGAGACACAGAGGAAGATTTGTATGTTTGCCATGTGGAACAAAGTGGATTGTGCTTTGTTGACCAGATCAGAAAGCTGCTGTCAAAACACACATTTACTGTTCTGATGGGGCACTTTTTCCTCTCTTTTTCTACTATCAGATGGATAAATCATTTCATCTATAGTCTGAAGGAGGTAGTTTCTAATTTACCATTTTTTAAATCCACTAATAAACCAAAAATAGTATGGGTATTAATGGGATTAAACTTGCGTTCTTTTAAAAGGATGTGTGAGTAAGTTTAATTTTTTTCTAACATTTATTAAAACAAGTTCCTTGGCAATCTCAGTGTGGCAAACTGAATAAATACAAGAACAGTCAAATGACAGTGAGGTGAAGGAATATTATTGTAAGTCTAATTATTTCCACAATGATCAAACAAAACGAGTCATTTGAACAGAGACAACAGAGACTTGTCTAAATATCTTATGACAGGTGTCCATTTTTTAAAGATACAAGTCCATCTGGAGTCCAAGGTTTTTTCACTAATGTGTTCCATACAATTTACATCCTTAAGTCTTTGGGTCCACTGGTCCAGTGTGGGCGGGTGGGGCTTGAGCCAGTTCACTCTGATCATTACATGTGCAATTAACAAGAAGCCTGAGCATAAACATAAGTTGTTTTTTTTTTGTTTTTGTTTGTTTTTTCCCAAATCTGTTAACGATCCACTACCCAAAATTAGCTGCTGTGGTTCAACTGGTCTATTTAAATTCCAGAAGATTCTACAGCCCCTCCAACACCAAGGGGTACTTTTATTCTCATAACTAGCTATTACCAAATGACTTTTGAAATAGTTTGTTTATTAAACACAAAAGTAATTTTTGGGGGTCCTTTAGGCCCTTAAACAAAATAAACTGATGCCCACAGGGATTTAAAAGTGCAGTGCTGATGAGTAAATGTTTTTGTTTTCAAGTCCACACTCTTTTTATCAGACATGAAGATGTGGAGAAAACATTTGGATCATTTTGTAGAGATAAAGACTTTCTGAGGAAAAAAAAGTACCTTTACAGGTGATGACATCGTCCCTGTATGTTATTGTATGTTATTGTATGTTATTGTATGTATTGTATGTTATTGTATGTATTGTATGTTATTGTATGTATTGTATGTATTGTATGTATTGTATGTACTATGCCTGCTCGTAACCAGGTTAAGGTGCGTGAACATTATGCCTCTTACAGTCTTGGAAAAGGTTCATTTAGGTTTTCATGCTCCCTCTCTGGCTTCATTTCCACATCAGCACCACTTCCTTGTGCAACACAAAGGATAACCTGACATCCCCTCCTGTCACACATGACTGATGCATCCTCACAAAACTCTGAGAAAAAGCTTGTTTCTTCTATACCAAACAGCATCTTATCTCATATCAACATCACTCCTACATAAACCACAACAGCTTTTATTGCCTTCATCTTTTACTAACCCTTCCTTAACATACCTTTTTCTCATCTTTTCTTTTGCTCCGTCAGTCCCAGCTCTGTGGAACATTAGCTTAGCTGTTAGCGACAGCTTTGCAAACATCAGCTGGATGTCTGTAGGAGAACCCACAGAGTTTTTCATAGCATACAAGAAGAAACGTAAGCTCCTCTTTCCACATCCTGATTGTTGTAGAGTAGCAGGGGTAGCCTTGTGAGTCGTGTCTTCTCAATCATTTCTGCATTAGATAAAAAGCTTTGTGTTTTCCTTGCTGTTATTACACTTCGCCATTTACCCCTCTGCACAGGTGACGGTCACTGGACGATATCAGAGGCCGTAAACACCTCTAACCCTTTCCATATCATTGACGGGCTTGAACCTGAGACTGAGTACACTGTGCGCCTGCTTCCTAGCAGCTGGGTTGATTATTCTAGTATATTTGAAGATATTATCATGACCGAGTCTGCAGGTGAGGAGGGAAAGAACCAAAAAAAGGTTTAGAAAAGCAGAACTAACTGACCTGCCTTTGAAAAGGTGTTCCTGGAGCGTCCTTGAGCAGTGACTCGAGCAGCATGGTGTGCACCTTCACGGTGTCACAAGGATTTCATTTAGCCCACTAAGAGGAATTACATTTGTTCAGCGTTCCTTGCTTGATTAATTAGACAAGCAGGATTAGTTGTTTAATATTAATACTGGAGCGTTTCCATCAGCGGCTCACCCCGCCACCCTCTGCCTCTGCGTCAGATAGGCTTTGTCAGTGTAAACATTCAATCAAGTGTCCCGATGAAAAGGCCAAGGCGAGTCAAAGTCACAGAGTTTTGTTCTCCTCAGGTCTGGCCAGCATCCACGGAGGGATATCCACTCAGGGCTGGTTTATCGGCCTTATGTGTGCCATCGCTCTTCTCACACTCATTGTGTTGATCGCCTGCTTTGTCAACAGAAATAAAGGAGGAAAATATTCTGGTAGGTGCTCACTTACAAGCTCACATCAACTTTCTTGAATACTAATTGCTGCTTTGAGCTTCATTTTATTTTCATTTGGTTGTTTGTTCTTTTGAAAGAAACAATCAATCATCCCAGAGGACATTACAGGAATATGTAAGGCTGTGTTTACAATCCAGCCCACAATATTATTTTTATGCAAATGTAGACATACACTAGGCAGCTGCATAAATGGGAAATGACCATTTCTGCCGTATGTCTTGCATTTGAATTTGGCATTTCTCTTCCAGCAAAGCAAGCAGCAAGACTAAATGCACATGCTGCACATGACATAAGCTCTGCGGTGTCTTAGTTTTATTCCTCTTATTGGGAATTAAGGATGCTCATTTTTAATTGGACCTTGCACATATGCACATGAAACTACAGCCTACAGTCCTGCAGAAGCTCAATATTTGGGCTGCTTTAAACAGAGAAATCACCACTCAGGTAGAATAAGTAGCTTCTCAGTTACCAGTGCAGACCTACCATTAATTATATGAGTATCCAGCTTCAGGGTGGGTGTGTGTAGCGACTGCCGGCTTCTTCTAGGCCCTTTCACTGCACCATAGCGTTCAACAGAAGAAACACATACGATGCATACTGATTATAGAGGGAGATGAATACATAAACACAACACTGAATAATTAAATAATTAGATAAATAAATGTGTTATTGATCAGTTATTAATCAGTGATTAATTGAAATAGAAAAGAGATACACAAATAAATTAAATGTATCATTAATTTGATTAAACATAATTAAATTTTATGTAAAAAATCTATATAATTTTGTCAGGATTTAGTTCATTATTTCATGGTCCCCATGCGGCAGTCCTTAATGAATTCATTTAATCTCTCTCTCGCTGTCAAGCCTGGTGGGCGGGGCTAATGTGAAGAGTTTAAACTGTGACTTTGATCACTGATGATTAATGATGCATTAAGTAGTTATTGATTAATTTATTAAATATGTATATTCCTATTTTAATAAATACATCATACATTTAATGAATTATTCCATCATGTCTTTATGTATTTCATTGTGGCACTTTTCTCCTTCCATTAACAAGTAAACCTGGCTGGTAGCTGCAGAAACCAGCTGACTAGCTATCTTCTGGAGCGTACTTTGTGAAGTAAAACGAGCCTCCTCAAGAAGTTGGTCAGTGTCACATCTGATATTTGATTGGTTGGATAAATTTTAGTAGGATCCTCCCACTTCAGCCTACGACCAGATAAATCCAAGAGCAAGTTTTGTGAAAGCACTGAAGGAGTCTTTAGGAGCAGAAATTTGAACTGAAGCTCAAGTATTTGCTTGCAAACAGGGACTTCTGTGTGTGCACGGGCAGATTTTAGAGGGAGAAGAACAATATCTGAGCATGAAAACAAGAAAACCTCTCAGACAGGAATTCTACATCCTAACGTAGCAGCATATAGTCAATGCTCATCAGGTTGTCTTCCAGGCAGCTGACCTCGCTGTGTTTACATGTAAACATGTTTCAGTTCTGTTTTTAAATTCATACGTTTAGCTTAAACTTCTTGAGCTGTCATTAATTAATCCAAATTATCCAGCATGTTAGCAGTCATCCTTGTCTTCAGACTGTTGTCTCTTGAGAAAATAAGTGATCTCTTTCATTTCTGAGCAGTAAAAGAAAAAGAAGACCTTCACCCAGACGTGGAGTCCCAGGGCATGAATGATGACACCTTCTGTGAATACAGGTAAGTCATCTCCTCCCTGTAGGCGAGCATATGAACTTCCCCTCTTCTTTCCATCTTCTCCTGGCAGTAACTCTCTCTGCCTTTCTCCTTTCACTGAAAAGACTTCCCAGAATCCACGAGGTTCATGCGGAATCTCACACCTCATCTGCTGAAGACATTTGATGGATTGAGTAACTCCAAAGTATGTGATAAACAGCTGTAGCATTGTCAAACTGTTTACACATCAGCCTTGTCAGAGTGGTAGCTGTTAGCGTTGCTGTTGTGTTGGTGTGTTGTGAAAGCATAGCGTCTTTAAAAGGGAGCTGCTCAGATGTCACCAGGAAGCTAAAAGCAATCAGTGCTCATCTCCAGGGCAGTGACATCAGGGCATCTTTCATAACTGGCTACATCTGGAAGGGTCCCAGTGCAACACAAACACTGATGTGATGAAGTTAAAAGTGGCTCAGTGTGACAACCTTTATATTTCGTAAGCACAGGAGCCAGTTGCCCCAGCTTTCTGAGTTTTTACCATCAGGTTTACAACTAGTAATTAAGCATGGCTGCTATGAATTTAAAAAGCACAGCTAAGCCTATATTTTCCAAAAGAAAATCTTAAGTAAGTCAAATCGATGCATTTCGGGAGGCAGAATATGCTACCATGCTTTGAGCTGGTTAGATGAGAAAACTGATATTGCTCTTCTCCCCTGTGGGAAATTTTGAAACTGCAGCCAGCTGTTAGCTTAGCTTAGCACAGTCTGCAGACCAGAAGAAAAAAAGTCACAGCTCACACTTCATGACCACAACGCACCATTTTGGATGTTTGTTTAGATAGTTTGCTTGAATACAGTCTCAACCCTGACAAAATGCAGCTGGCAGAAGTTTCAAATTTCCCACACAGAAAGGAAATGAAGCTGTCAAAAAGAAAAATATTTCCTATAAACAACATTTAAGGAATCCATCAGGAAAAAACAAGTTTAGCTTCATTAAAGTCTGAATTTATTACCGAAAACAACATAAACACGGGAAAAATATCTGTAAAGAAAAGAAAAATAATGTGCTAAAATAAAATACAATTAGAGTAAATGTTAAATAACTTACCAGCAATTAATAAATAAGGATAAATAATATATATAAAATTAAATATATAAAAAAAGGTGAATGAAAGCAAAAAAACTGATTAATTAGATAAAAACAAATAAATATTGGTATTAAAATATTCAGTTTAAACTAACACACACAATAATAATATTAATAATAATTAGGGCTGTCAAAAATAAGTTAAGGTCGGTAACTAATTCATGTAATTAATTGCGGTAACATTTTTAACGCAGTTAAGTCATGCGCGGCATGACGAGCCCCATACATCCGTCATTCCTCTGTAATGATGATCCGGCTGCCCTGTGGATGGATTTGAGAATAAACATGAACACGTGTCGGCTGTAAAGGATCTCTGGTCGTCCCTGTTTGTGCAGCAGCTGCTTCCTCCTCCTCTCACGTTGTTCCGTGAATCATGACGGCTGTCGGTGATCAGCTGACCAGGAAAAGGGCGGCACAAATGAGACCTTTTATGAAATATTGAACTGATTTTTACAATTTATTATCACTGCTACACAAACACTTACACTTCATTGATAAAAGGAAAAACTTGTTTTTATCCAGATCATCAGTTTTATCAGTTTCTTTATCAGCTGTTTAACTTCAGTCGTCACATCTGGTGGTTTAATGACCGAAATTTTCACCATGGACTTGGTTGGTTGATGAAATATATGAATTCTGAATTACCGAAAGGAAGGTCAGTTAATACGAAATATTTTTAAGTATTGGCTCATTCTCTTCATACAATGCAGTGAAAACGGGCAAATTTCAGGCGTAGTCGCAAATAGTGATTAATCATGATTAATTTGAAAGCTGATTAATCATGATTAATTCATTTGAAATCTGTGATTAATCTGACTAAAATTTTGACTGCCCTATGCCTCATCATTGCCTCATCATTACAGAGGAATGACGGACATTAGATTTTTATAGAGCGCTTTACATAGTACTCAAAGAGACTTCTCATAAAACAGGAAGTAAATTATTCCAAATGCATTTTCATTTATAGACTATAATCATATAAGACACCTTCCAGGTTTTCCTTTCCTGCTCAGCAGATCACCACTGTGCAAATAAACATGGAAACAGCATCAAACACACACAGCTGCAGAGTGAAATATATTTTATGGTTAACATTCACTAATTTAAAAATGTGACCCAAAAAGCAGATGTAGATTAGGTCTGTGTTTTGGTATCAGTGTATATAAAAAAAACTCGAACACGAACAGCATGCAGCAGTTAGGGAGGGAAAAACGAGGATGCAGGGCTGTTCAGGGGACAAACGTAGCTACAGTTCAACATACAGCTACATGCAGGAATTATTGCTCTTCTTCTAACACAGAGATGGAAACAAAACGCATGTACAGCCTTGAGACTGTCGCTGTACTCTGATAATTCATTTATAATGAAGGTGTCAGATGATCAGTACAAAGACGACATTTGTAAATGTCTGATTTTCCATAGAGAACATTAAAACGGCCACAGTTTACAGTCGTGGTGTTGAACACACGTCCAATAAATCGGTTAGGTTTTTTTTTTTAATCACACACAAATCTAATGTAAAAGGAAAATAAGGAAAAACATAAATGCTCTGCTGTTCACTGAAGACAACATAATAAAAGTTCCAAGAAGAAACAAGAATAAGGAGATGAGTCCAGTTAGCTGGTTGAGTAAAGCTACAACCACAGATTGACTAGACTGTTGCCGGGGAAACGGATCTTGTCATAATTAAACTCGAACCCAACCAGCATGGGGTTTATTAGAACCAATATGGATACCAGTGTATTTTATTTTAATACTATAAAGATTTATTAGTTGGTATACAGGAGACACTAAATGTGCTCATCAGTCACATCTCGATACTCCTGGTCTGAAAGTGAGAGATTAAAATAATTAATTTCATACTTTGAACGAAAAATAGTTCTAAAAATTTTTGGATGTTGTCCAGCCTCATATTACATTCTGAAAGTATTCAAAAAAACCCACTCAAAGCTTTTTTGTTTATTACTAAAAGCTTGCATAAACTTTGTTTGGTTGAGAAAAATAAATGCAGTGAATTACTATAACTCACCAAAAAACCTTCAGCTCACTGTGAATGTATTTAATAAACCTTAGTGCTGCTTTCTCCTTCAACATATCCACTTTCTAATAGTTTTCCAGCATAAATCTGTTCACAGAATCCGACAGTAATCTTATTTGCAGAGAAATGCTGATTTTCTCGCCATGTCCACGTGCACTCAAACACATTTTTTTCTGTGTTAATAACTGATGCTTTTGGAGAGCAGCATCAGCTTGTGCACCAATATTTGTGCAATTTGGGTCACAATACGCATGTAAGTGCTCAGTAAAATATGTTCAAACTAAGTTAAACCGTTCTGGTTCATAATGTTTCTAATAGTTTGTGTCCGAGTCTGGGAAGAATTACTTTAAAGTTACTTTACAAAATGTGTAAATGAGCTACAGTTGCAGAGAGCTGCAACTGTAGCTGATATTTTCAGTCCATTTCACCTCATTCATACAAATGTCATTAGTTGACGCATAAACTAGCTTTTTTTTTTAAGCTTTAACATCAGTAATTTGTAGTCTAACGTGAGTCAGGCCTCGCAGCATCTGTTCAGTCACCTGTTGCCATGGAAACTAGAAGGCTAGAAGATTTGAGCTATATACAGCTATTTAAATAAATGTACATCTGTGACTTTCAAAACATTAGAAAACAATAGTAAGAGCTTTTTATTGGCTATTGAACCATAAGTAAACCAAAGTCAAGATTTCCTTTTAAAATGAAACGTGTTGTCCTCCACTTGCTCATGGAATCAGTAATCTTCAACAAGTCATCTCTGTAGTTGTAGCCTTGAAGAGTTTATGTGAATTTAATAATGTGTAATTCAGCTTTTTTTAAAACCTTTAGTGTTTGCAACAAGCTCCTGAATGTGTGGCATGTGCTTCTCCTGCAATCACACATCACATGTAACGCTGGCTCTGCTGTGGAGGAGCACAGCAGGTGTATGCTTAACATCAACCCTAAATTAAAGCCGCACTGCAAGTCTCGCTTGTCTTCCAGTTGTCACTTTGACAAATACATCGACGCACATGCACTGCAGCTATTAATTTAGTCTCAACAAGCACATCAGTGTGATTATTTGCCGTTGGTCAGCCAGACGTAAAAGCTAACGTCAGTCACTGTAGCGGCAGTGAGAGCTCCTGCCTGCACCGTCATCCTCTCCAATAAGCCACAGAGAGTCGTCCAGGGTGAAGTGAGGTGACGTTAATCCCCTGTGCTTCTCTCACAGCGACAACGATGAGAAGCCGCTGAAAGGCAGCCAACGCTCTCTGAGCAGGGAAATCAAAGCGGGGGACAGCGGCGACAGCCTGGTGGACTACGGCGATGACGACGCTCAGTTCAACGAAGACGGCTCCTTCATCGGCGAGTACGCGGGGCGAAAGGAGAAGAGGGTGTCCGCCGAGATCAAAGCCCCTGCTCAGACCCCGGCATGAGGAGCGGTGTGGCCACTCATCTATACCTGGACACTGATTTCATCACACCCGCTGGAAGGAACAAATACAGGAAAATGGACGCGATCCACTCCCAGCACGCGTTGTGTCAAACGTAATGCGTCATTGCCAACTGCACACTGCCATATGCTCATTTTTATAAAGCTCTGTTTCCTCATGTTGCAACACAATGGCCATTACTAAATATGCTGTATATATATTGTACGTGCCGATTGTCTCCTTTTTTTTTATAATTGTTACTCAAAATTTAGAGGGCTCCCTCCTTTTTTGTTGTTTGTATCATTTTCTTTCTATTTCCACTGCTTCAGCTGCACTGCTGATTGTATAAATGTTAGGTCACATCCCATCATCCATCATGATTTGCAGCTCTGTCTCGATGTCAGCATGTAGCAGGTCAAAGGCGAGCGGGCCTTAAACTTCAGTTGGAACAAATATTACCGACCTTTTATATTAGAAATGGATTCATTAAATATGATGTAAGATGTGTATAAAGGTTTGCTTATTAACTTATTGTTTCTTCCAATGGTTTTATACCCGACAAAATCAATATAATTTACATATCATGGCACCATAAATATTGACTCTTCAGTCTTGAATCTCTTCATTCGTTTAGCATCCACTAAATCACAAGCTTAAGGTTTTATTGAGCATAACCCATAACATAGCCCAAAACACAGCGCTGCTAGACTTGGCACAGTTTCAAACATTTGATCCAGTAAGGATTACAGTAAATCAAACCAACTTAATAATTCAGAATTTCTGCTGTTCCAAGGGTTTTTGATGGTCTAAAGCAAGCAGCTAGTTACTTTAGCCTTCCAAAAAGAAATATATAACCTTGATTCTGTCTTGAGGAAGAAAAAGAACTTTTTTTTTACTTCTTACTTTTAAACTGTTGGGATACCTGATCAGATTAGATGGTAAAGCCTTTTGCTTCTTTTGCTCCTCATGTTCATCAATCATATGTCACATGTTTTGTTGCTCAGAGTCAGTGCAAATCTATCCATCTTCATTAAGAAGCATCTAGTCTGCATCAGTTAGTCATGGAAATTTAAATGTAAATGTTGGATTTCATACATCTATAATTTTCCAGTTCTCATCTGCACATTTGTTTGGTGAAGCCACGTTTCAAATGGGATATAAAGTGTTAACTAGTGCTCTTCAGAGATGAGTGAATTGTTGTAAGAACCACTGAAGCCAGCTGTTTCTCTGTTTACATGTCAGCAAAACTGCCTGCTGGAGCGTCACAGTTTACGCACGGACATGTGATCCACATCTGTTTTTATCTTCCACACAGGAATGTCTGTGTGTTTACCTTTAAAGAGGTTCTCTGGGCAAAGAGTGTTTGAATCAAAGTGTACAAGAACAATCTTTATCAAAGCAGCTTCAAAAACACAGGTCCTACATTTCCTACAATGCATTTTGTATTAGAAACAGGCCATTCTTTTAAACAACACAAGCTAAGATAACTGGGTTATTTTCACAGACACTGGATCCAAGAGTTGTGTAATCAGATTACTTTGTCTGGTTGCTACCCTGTAATCGATCTTAACAAGTCTTACCGCCATCCAGAACAGTATTATTCTCAGCATTAACATTAGGAACATGAGAGGAATTGCAATGTTTTGTTATTCAGCCATTGCATGTTATGTTAATTGGTGTTTTTTTGATGTCATTAAATCAGTTTACTTTCCTACGCTGCAGTGCTGCTCTGTCTCTGGTTACAGCCATAAACGGACCTGTGATCATCAAAGATCCTGTGACCTTCAGCACTAAAAGTATGTACAGATCAAACTCCAGTCTTTGTCTTCACCTCAAGTCAACAGATTTGATGATGAAGCACTTTAAAGCAAACATCCTCCTTCACGCTGAATAAAATGGACGGTGTTTGATGAGTGGTTCTCGTTTACCGAATAACTTGTCTCCGCTGCGTCACGCCCCCGAGTCGAGCGTCTTGTTTAAACACCTCTGAAGGAGAGAATGTCGTTAAATGAAAGCAGCCGACAGATCAAGGAACGAGAGCTGTAATCATGTCTGAAGGTTTATAATAGAAAGTGGAGAGTGTCGGCGTGAGGGTTCTCACTGTGTGGGTCACACCTGCCTCAAATACTCCCTCATCAGTCAGGCGGGTTTGCCTGGAGCACAGAGTCCTCAGCTTTCACACATACAACCTTCAGGTGTTGATAATGGTCCCTTTGGCAGCTGTGTTGAAGGACTTTATCTCTTTGGTAGCAGCGTCAACAGCTGGACGTGTTTGTATGCTTGCAATCAGTGCTGGGAAAGCCATTTGCAGAACTTAATTGTGTGACATAACGCTTTCTGCTATCTGGAAAGAAACAGCAGGAGAAAAAAACAGTTGGACAAAACGACGAAAGGCTTTCAGATGTTTATCAAGTACCGCACAGGCAACACTATGAACATTTGAGGCAAAATGGAGGAAATTTAGAAACGATGGCCCGTATGTTCACACTCACCTAGTTTACATTACACATTACTAACATTACATTCTACATTACATTATTATGTTACATCAGTTTAATTTCTTAAGACAAACAGCTAAACAGCCATACATTGTACAGGCAGCTGTAAAATTAAAGAAAATGGTAAAACTAAAGCTTCTTTACAAACACAGAAAAGAGTAAAAACATGCATAATGAAAAGTACAAAGAAGTGTCAATTTGACAAATAAAACCTATTAAAAATATATTAAAATGCAGTGTAATAAATATAGAATAAATAATGAATTCTATAGACAGCAAAATGGGCAGATCCCAGTCGGCAAGCCCTACTAATTCACAAATCAGGCCCTTCCAGCCAGGAACTATTTATTGTATATGCTTTTAAATATAAGTTTCATTTCCAATTTTTTAAAAATACTTTTATTCTGCTGCTCCTCCCTAAGCCACCACCTTACTGTGCGTCCTGATGATCCTAGTAGCTATGCTGTTGGAGGCTTTATGCCATGTAGGGTCACCAATGGCAAACAGGTGTTGAAAAGATTCTGGTCCACCATCTGGTGGCTCAGGTGGGATGCTGAGCTCAACTCGGGATGTTGTGAGGTGGTTGAAGGAATACTTCGAAGACCTCCTCAATCCCACCAACATGTGTTCCAAAGAGGAAGCAGAGTCGGGGGACCCTCGTGCTGGCTCTCCCATCTCTGGGGCTGAGGTCGCTAAGGTGGTTAAAAAACTCCTTGGTGGCAAGGCCCCGGGGATGGATGAGGTCCGCCCAGAGTACCTTAAGGCTCTGGATGCTGTGGGGCTGTCTTGGCTGACACGCCTCTGCAGCATCGTGTGGACGTCATGGAAAGCTCCTCTGGATTGGCAGACTGGTGTGGTGGTCTCCCCTTGAAAAATTTGACCAGAGGGTGTGCTCCAACTACAGGGGGATCACACTCTTCAGCCTCCCCGGTAAGATCTGTTCAGGGGTGCTGAAGAGGAGGGTCCGTCGGATAGTAGAACCGTGGATTGAGGAGGAGCAGTGTGGTTTTTGTCCCAGTCGTGGAACAGTGGACCAGGTCTACACTCTCTTCAGGGTCTTGGAGGGGGCATGGGAGTTTACTCAACCAGTCTACATGTGTTTTGTGGACTTGGATAAGGCATTCAGCCTTGTACCCTCTGGACTCCTTTGGGGGGTACTCCAGGAATATGGACTGCCGG
>CM047977.1:3329509-3341255 GCA_026261665.1 Melanotaenia duboulayi
CTAGGCTTCATACTTTTTCAAGATTTGTTTGCAGTTGTAAACCCACTGGGGTCGGGAAAGAAAGAACACAAAATACTGGCTATCTCACGCTTGCTGACCTATTGCCACACAACTAGTCCAGTATTGACCAGATGCAACTTGTTCTTCTTTGTAGAGAACAAGATTTCAAGTATTTTGGTCAGGATTTGGTCATGGGGTGCTTGGTGAAAGACCTGAAAGACCTTGCGACCAGTGGCATGGTGTGATGGACAGGTATGCAAAGGAATTGTGCAAGCCACTGCTGGAGACAACCTTGGCTCACACATCATTGGAGGTTTTGTTGAAAATTTCAGTGGCAGTCAGTACTTTTGTTGATACTGTGAAATTGAAGGATGCCTTTCAGGTGGATCCTCTATCCAGAGCCAACACTGGCACACCAGAGTCATACAAAGAGCATGTTAAGAACGTTGAGGAACATTCAGTTAATAGTGGAGGTATCAAATTTGATTCTCTATTTAACACTGTGTCATGTGTGCCAGCCTGGATTACCTCCTTGTCTTGATTTGTTTGAAGGTGTGGTTGCCATTGATCTTTCTTTGTTTACCAACCATCTTGTCACTGTTGACAGTTTACGTATACTAAAATGAACCGAAGAATCAATCAGTTCCGATGTCTTGATAACAGTGCAAATCACAAACCTTGTGAGGTAAATCCAGGAAGTGACAGACTGGGTGGCCATGCTGTGCAGAACTGGTGTTTACTGTTACCAAGATTACATCTGCTGAAAATGAGATATGGCAACTGGTTTTACAACTAAGAGAAATTGTGACATTGATTTGTGCACCAGCCATTTCCATTGGCCAGATAGGGTATTTAAGAGTCCTTATTTATGAATACTTGCATTCCAGAAAACAAGCCTTTCCCCATCATAGGTCATATGATCATATGATATTCCTCATCATAAACCTAAGCATCATTACTTGAACCATTATCTGGAGCTCATCATTAAGTTTGGGCCACTCATTCGTTTGTGGACTTTGAGATTTGAAAGTAAGCACACATACTTCAAACAGTGTGCAATAAAACTGCATAACTTAAAAAATGTGTGCTCAAGCCTTGCAGACATACATCGGCTTCTGCAAGCATATCTTAGTGCTGGCAATTTCTTCCCACCAGGAATTGTAGTAGAAAAGGCAAATGAGTTTTTTTTAAGTGACTACATCAGGGATTCAGTTGCAAATTATGACTTTTGATGCGCAAATACATGGATTTCTCATGAGGCAACTGTAAAAGGTACAAAATACAGAAAAAACATGTTGGTTGATATCAGTAAGGATGAGGATGGACTGAAAGTTGGTAAGATCATTATGATACTCATTCACAATAATTCAGCAGTGTATTTCATCACTCAAAAGTACAAAGCTTTGTCGTTGTTCCGTTTCCGTTTCTTGTAGTAGCTTAGTAGTTGTTCATTGCATCACACCAATCAAGAGCACTTAATCACTGTGTTAATCAGGAGGATCTACTTGATTATTGCCCTCTACCTGAGTGTGCAGTTTGTGACATGGCAATAATAGTTCTTCACCATTCTTTTCCCTCATTGTAGTGCAATGAGCATTTGACTGAAGACCTGAGGGGTATGAGCCTCAGAGCTTTGCCAACAATTGAGAAAGGCACTGATTGACGAGCTATTAAGCTCTGGACTGGAATCCACATAAGACCTGAAATATGTAACTTAAGAAAATATTAGTGACTTATTGCCTTCCATTTAACTAGAAAAGCTCCTGGAGGCATTTAAAAAAGATAATTTTGAAGTACATTTTACATGTGTTGCGTTATACAGTAGCTCTGGACAGCCTTTTTTTGTGGAAAACTTCTTATATAAGAAACTGTTATATAGTTATATAGTTTACATTTTTCCATTTTTACTGATGGAATTCATTGTGTAAAAATGTACATTATGCTTAATTTACAGATAATTCCCAACCACTTAATGTCTTATTTACATGGTTTTGATTAAATAATGCCGGATTTGTTTGTCCTTTGCTTTTCCTATTGAGACAAAGGTGGTCACTTTAGACCTACAAATGTTCCCTTTCCCAACCCCAGCAGTCAGAAGTCCTTTAGCACATCCTTGCTCCAGTCCATTAAGCGTAGTTTCACTCTCAAACACAGAATCTAGCAAATTCAGCGGATCTAACAGTAACAGTACATTCATATGTGTTTTTATTTATTTTTTTCCCTTTTGTGATTTGATCTGCTTTTCCTGGTTTTGTGCATGTTGCTTTGGTCACTATTTGTTTCTTAGTTTTATTTATTTGTTTTCATATTGATTAAAATATACCTTTAAAATGAATCTATTCAGTAACCTGGAGAATTTTAATATGAGATATGAAACAGGGAGAGCAAGTTGTAATTTAGCGAAGTTCAACACATTTCTATTGAAGTGAATTAAATTCATTTGTCATATTGAAATGCCGCTCACATCCCTGTCAAGGCAGTTTTATTGTCCTTGTCAAACATAACAAGGGTCTATTTCAGTCTTTAAATGTGTCACTTGCTGTAGCCTTTAGTTTAACTGCACAAATGAACAGTTCTGTGTGAATCTTGGATGGTTGGAGGATAAAGCCAGTCCCCTGAGGCAATCTGCCGTTCAGGTTTTGTTATTCTTAATGGGACTCTGCACTCGTTGATTCGGGGTCCCCATGGGGTGTCACAAAAACATGACTCTAATAATCAATGTGCTCATATCATTAAAAGATAAACTCTGACCTTAAGATGCACATAATTACTGTTTAGGCAGGTGGGCACTCATAATTTCTTACATTTTAAATTATCACATTTTTTCCATTTTGTCACTTAATGTGTATACATGTGTGCACTGCCACATGCAATGATGCTATTCCCATTATCGCTGACCCACTTGAGAGAAAAACAAGCTTTGTAGGCCATTAAACAAAGCCAGAGACAGCTGACTAATTTAACAAAGCTGTCAAATAGCAAAATGGCTCAGAAAGAAGTGCATGGTAACATTTTGCCCTCTGATTCGATTCTGTAATCGTTTTTTCCGTGTTGTATTTCCTATAGAAGCCAAACTGACTAACTACAAATAAAGCAGACCAGTCATTGTTGCTAGGCAACAGGTTTCCAAATACGCCACCATTGTCTGCCTTGCACAAAAGAAACAGACAGACACAAATCTGACTGAAACAAACCGTGTAATTCAAAAACAAACCCAGAAATGTGGGGAAGTGCTTTGTTCCTGCCAGAAGTCACTCTCCAAATCAAACCCATGCCAGGAGCCTCAAGTCAACTCGGCTGGTGGCACAGATGCTGTCTGTTCGCTTCAACACGGTCGCCAACACAGAGAGCACTAAACCCTCTGTGAAGCCAATTTCACAATGAAGAGCTGCGATTCCAGCTCAGGTTCCTGCATGATGGAGGGAAATGACCTGATCTTTGCACATCAAAACTTCCTATAGGTTCCCAACTTTTCTCTCAGGCCCACCATGTTTTAAAGCAGGAAGCAGCTGTATTGTATCAAACATAGCTAAATGAATCAAACTGACCAGTACAAAATATCTCTGCAACAATATCATGTAATAATGAGCATAACTGCATCACTGTCTGAACACAAGGCAATGAAAAATAATACTTACATAGAATGCTGTTCAGTGGGTGTGTTCACCACATAACCACTGCCTGCAGGTTGAATAAAATGAAGTTAATTAGAAGGCCACTTGAGGATGGAAACAATATAATAACTGAACTTCAGAGGTGACTTGCAAGTTTGTAATAATAGAAAATTTTAGTCTTTTTTATTTGCCAGAATGGATTTATCGGGAGTGCAGCATTGCTGAACTGTGTAGGAAGCCTAATGGTAAATTAAAGCATTTCCTTATTGCCAGTGAGTAGATTTTCATTTATTTTTTAATGTTTAAAGACCAAGATGAATTCTTTGTTTTTCATAAATTCCTTTTAAAAATAAATAAATCTTGCACTCCATTAAACAGATAAGCTAATGATGCTATAGCTAACGTTGCAGCTGTTATTGTGGCTTAGATCAGGAAATGATCCAGTCAGCCACCATGTCGAAAGTCATGGTTGAATCATTGCCTTCCCCCCACGTATTGACTATACTTAATCCTGTATTTAATCTTTTTGTTGGTATATATGATAAAATGCTGCATGTATAGACTGAGAAGTGTTATATGAACTACTGTAACAGAATACATGCACTGTGGGAATTTTCAGAAACTCATTTTTAGTTATGTTTGATATCCATTTACATGTATGGACTAAGAGAGAAGAGTCCTTGATGGATGGATGAAAATCATATTTATTTTTATGCAGGTCACTGTAGTTTACACCCAATCACATACATGCAATAAATAAACATTCTCAGTTTGTCATACAAATCAGATTAACAACTCTTAATGATACCATATGAACCAATTTCAGAATATATTCTATACCATACCTTAGCTGACATACACAAAAGTGTAAATATTGTCTAAAATTAGGAATGAAGATTGAATAATTTATATGAGGCAACTAACGAGTGTTTAGATTAACTCATCACTGAGATTCCAACATTTTTGTGGCCTAAAGAATATGAGACTTCCCCCAAGTCAAAGAAAAGCACTATTACATTTTCCTGCACTTTTTTTTTTATGAAAAATGTTAAAGCTGGAAAGTCCTTGAGAGTACAAAAAACACAATTTGTGGCCACAAAAGCATCTAATGCTTTGGAGAGAACGTGTTGACTTTTTTTTAACCCAGAATCTTCAGCATCCTCAGTGTCACTTTTTATTTTTCTTATCTTCTGCACCTTGAAGTCTGCCACAGAGGAGAAGTCTGCAGCACTCAGCTTCTCGAATGCTTCAGTGGTCTCCAGAGAAAAGTGTCTTCGTTTAGTATTGAACAGTCCAGTAACCATGCCTTTGAGCCTTGTCTGAGACCGTTGCCTTTTTTCTGAAATATCCAATTGCAAGGTTTTGGCTGTGTGGAAATGTTCTCAGCATCTCTGTGGATATCAGCGCATTTTCTAAACGGCGTCTGGGCTTTGGATCCCTTTAACACAAATTATATAAAATTGAAATTCTCCAGAATGTGTTGACAGTTGCTTTGAGGCAATAAAAGCAGAAGAAGAAAAAGATTTGTTAAGGCTGTTCGCTGTCTTTATGAGTCTGACTCGGAGGGAAATGGTAGACGCTGTATTTGCTGTGGGGTGGGATTTGGTTTCTCCTGACAATTTGCACAGTTTTGAGTTCTGTGTATCTAAGTAAGCCTGAACCACTTGATAAAAGCAGAGAAAGCAATTGCCACTGTCATCCTTAAAATTGGATTTGAGATATTTGTGCAGTTCTTTCATAGCGACTGTCTCTTAACTTACAGTATGCTTTACAACGCATACACTTACAGCAGCATGTACTCTACGTAACCATTAGGTTTCATATGATCAAACTGTTAGCATTTCATGACTATCTCAGGCAGTGTTTATGAAGAATCTATACTACTGGTCAAACGTTTTAGAACACCCCAATTTTTCCAGTTATTTATTGCAATTCAAGTCATTCAAGTCCAATGAATAGCTTGAAATAGTACAAAGGTTAGTGGTGAGCTGCCAGATTTAAAAAAGGTAAGGTTACCCAAATGTACATTTCAGAATTATACAAAAAGGCCTTTTTCAGGGAACACAAATGGGTTAACAATTTAAAGTTGCATTAATGGAGGGTGATCAAGCTTGAAAGCTGGTGCTACTAACTCCTACAGGTCTTTCAACTTTGTTGATTACTTACAACCCCGTCTGACTGCATAAATGCAGTGTTTAAACACACTGTGGCACCATACCCTCGTGAGTATCAGTTAAAAGTAGAAAGAACTGTGTTGCCACAGACATGGCAAGATAAGGCAATTAACAATAAAGGAGAGTCAGACCACCATAACATTTAAAAATGTAGGTATTTCCTACAAAGAAATTGCAAAGAGAACCAAGGTGTCAGTGAGTCCAGTTTCCTTCACTATCTAAAGGCAGTCCGAAACCGGGGCAAACTCTGACAGGAAGAGGTCTGAGAGACCCAAAGCCACAACTAAATCAGAGCACAAGTTTCTAAGCGTTACCATCTTGTGTGATTGGCGGCTCCAGGATAACAGCTTAATAGCGGTCATAGTAAGCAAGTCTCAGTTTCAAGATTTCGAGCTGCAAGTTTGACAGAGTAAGTTGCAGCAAGAAAGCTATGCTAAGATGTTAGAATGTAACATAAAGGATTGCCTGGGCCAGAAACACTGCCATTGGACCACTATGGACTGAAATTATAGACCGATGAATTAAAATTTGAAATCTTCAGTTCACACTGGATCTTTGTACGGCATTGAGTAGGCGAAAGGATGTTTCCACAGTGTGCGGCATAAACTGTCAAACATGGAGGAGGAAGTGTGATGGGCTGGGGCTGTTTTGCTAGATTCAGGGTTGGTGACTTGTACAGAGTGAGAGGCACCCTAAACCAAAATGGCCACCACAGCATTCTGCAGTGCCATGCAATTCCCTCTGGTATGTGCCTAGTTGGTCAGGGGTTGATCCTACAGCAAGATAATGACCGAAAACACAATTTCAAGCTCTGCCAGAACTATCTCAGGAAAAAAGAACAAGATGGTAAGCTTGAAAACATGAAGTTGCCAGCACAGTCTTCAGACTTAAACCCCATCAAGCTGGTTTGGGATAACTGGACAGAAGATTGAAAACAAAGCAACCTACAATTGTCACATATTTGTGGGAACTTCTCCAACAGATATGGGGAGAACTTTCTGAAGAATATTTGATTTCTATTTTAGAAAGAATGCCACGGTTGTGTTCAGCTGTTATATCTCCCAAAGGTGGCTATGTTGAAGAGTCCAAACTAACTATTTATTTACCTATTTGTACTATGCTTTCATTTCAGAGTGCATTGAGACATTAAACTGCATCATTTTCAATGAATAACTGGAAAAATTGTGGTGTTCTAAAACTTTTGACTGGTAGTGTATATATTATACAGCCTACATATTTCCACTATGTTTGGTGAAAAGCCCCAGTAATGTAAAAGTATCATGTCAGACCATCTTTCAGATGGCAGAGGCTAAAGGACAGATCAGAGACTCAAAGACATTTGGGAAGCAGTCAGAGTCAGTTCTTCTTGCACTCACCACAGCCTGTCAAAGAAAGGCATTTCGTTAAGGGAGAGTGGGCATTTAATTTTCCATTGGATTTTGTAACATCTTAGCACTAGTTTTCCACCTTCATAGATGTATCATAAAAGACAGGAGAATCACAAACACTTTTAATACTTTGCCAGTGTCACGGATTGGGTGTATGGATCCAAGGAGAGGAGCGTTCGGAGAATGATCAAATACACTTTATTGGAATTGTGCAGTGAAGTATGCAGGTTTTGCTGGAAGGACGGGCTGGAGCGGGCAGACACGATTCTCCGTGGTGTGAACGAGGTTCAGGTACGGTTCTTGTGAGAATGAGCATGAGCCATGACAGCCAGGGCTGCCACATCTCAGATTTCTCACACTGTAATACACATCAACAGCAACGGCGGCTTATTGGAAGGATTGGGAGGATTCCCAGTGGTCCGCATTACTCTCGTGCAGTGCCCAGACACAATGGCTGAGCATAAAATCTGATTGGCAACCTCTACATTAAAAGCTATGATGCTGAAGTACTTTGGTTTCTATGAGTGGGTTTTCTTTGCTTAGAAAGTCCAGTTTGTTTGGGGAAGTGTGAATGTGTAGGAAGAAGACTACAATGTCATGGGCATTGTGGGTTTATGATAACATATGCATGTGTAGGACAATAATCAGGGGAAAATATCTGTCAGACATAAAAGAACAAGATAATAGTTCTGAGATTAGTATCATCAACCCAAGACTGCTAGTATCTGATGTAGCTCCATGTTTTGCTCTGATGAGGTGGAAACAGAAATTTTCCTGCATAAGCATGAGCAAGTTTTCTTCTTCAGTATTTGTCACGGCTAACTTTGGACTACTTGGAAATTAGTCGTAGTCCATTCCTCAGTTTGTTCCTTTGTTGTTTCAGTTTAGTTACTTCCTGTCTTTCCTGTGTCCTCCTAGAGTTTCCGTAAAGGTTTTCTTTAGTCTGGTTAGTTTTGGCTCATTTATGTACTGGTTTATTCTGCTGTGGCAGATCCCATAAATTCCATTAAATATAATTTCTTATATTATTTCTACCACTATTCCGGCAGTTGGTGAAATACTGACTGGTTGATATTTTCTACAATGGCTCTAATGTATCTATTTCTTGTCACACTCAGCTGTACTAAGGTAGAATATTTCAAACTATAAGGTAAACAAGAGTGTGATTTCCTTTAATTTTTGGTTAAGTTGTTGTTTGAAAAAGTCATCATATTACTCATCTTGTATGATGTTGCTGCTAGAGGCAGCCTTATTAGCAGTTATAACTTGTCATGATACTGCTGTACAAGCTGTTTTTCATGCTCTGCAGGGTTTTAGCAGACTTACTCCCTATAAAATCCAAATGATTCCAGATTCTTGTATTTGATATTGTATTGTGAAGCACATTGGTTGTCAGACACGTTTTATTTGTATTTACCTCTGTAGCAATGACTACGAGCATATTTAATAAGTAGATCTGAGCGGTGTGTGTTGCTGGTTGGTATGCTGTTTAAATGCAGAGCAGTCTCCAATCACTTAGAGCACCGCTGGTGTGGACAGGCATGGTAATAGTGCGGGTCTAACCTTTACTTTAATGGAGTAATCTTTGAGTCTGTGTGGGATGTGCAGCAATGCTTTAGATAACCGAATCTCAAATGAAGAATGGGACCATTGAATGGTTTATTAAAGTTTTATTTGAATTATTGAACTAATAATTGGTATTGGTTGGTTGGTGTTTTAGGCTGTTAAAAGGCTGTTGTTCTCTGAAAATTGAACTACTAAAGTAGACAACTCAACGCTATGAACCGGTTCTGGTTGAGTGAACGCTGCGTGTCTGTCGCTGCTGCTCACCAGTAAAATTTAAAATATAAATAAAGCAAAACCTTGTTTGGACAGCAGTGGATGGTGTTATTGGCCTACAGAATTATTGGTCTTCATGAGATACCGACGCTGGCTTTCTGTAGGCAACCCTACCTGTAGCTAATTTTTCGATGAATTCTTACCAGGGACCTCAGACTTGCTTGTTTTCCTTCCTAAGAAGCAATGTGGATTCTCCAGACCATACGCTGGTTTGCAGTCAGCTGGCTCCTTGTGTCTCTTGTCCACCTGCAAGCAGACACACTCCTCCAGTATTCTGCTGCTGAACTTTTAAAACTTTGGCGCTACATCAGCACTTCACAGCCACCACCTGGTCTTGACATCCACCTAGACATCGCCTTTCAGCCCCATCGAAGATACATTCACTGTAAATCACGCGGTAATCTCCAGTACAATGACTCTTACTCCATAAAATCAACTTGGTCCACTACTCGCCGTCATCCCTGTAATGCTGGCCAGGGTGTCAGTCACAGTGTCCTGGCCAGCTTGCCTAGGTCGGCTAACTTTGCGGCCAAGAACAATTTCACCACCGTCAGCTTCGGCCTCCTTAACATCCGCTCTCTCAGCAGCAACGGGATCTGATCCAAGACGTTCTTGTGGATGGAAAGCTAAACTTCTTGTGCCTTACTGAAACTTGGCAGCAGCCAAATGACTGTCCCTCGCTCAGCGAGTCAGCTCCGCCGGGGTTTGTTTACAGCTACCTGACCCTCGCCTTGGTCCGGGGTGGAGGTCTCGCGATGTTACACTGCTGGCGTTGTTGTCCCTGCTGCTCCTGTTTTCTCCTCCTTCGAGTACTCTGCCTTACTTCTGCCTGGACCCTCTCCTACAATTGTTGCTACAATCTACCGTCCTCCATTATCTCCAAATGCAAATGTCCTCGGTGACTTTAATATTAATATGGACAATAACAGTAATGCTCTCTCCAAAGACTTTTCATCCTGTCTAGAAAGTTTTGGTCTGCAACAATATATTAATTTCCCAGCTCACTGCAAAGATCATCTCTTAGATTTAGTCTGCTGTTCTGGTATCACTCCTAATTGACTGTAAACCTCATACACTCTCTTACATTGTCCATAGACTAATTACTTTCATTGTCAACCTCCTTCTGTCCAGAATCATTCTCCCTTGTACCATCTCATTCCACAATGTTAAAGACATCAACATTGAGACTTTTCTTCTGAAATCATCAATTTTCCCAGTCAGCATGCCAACTGCTCACCTGATGACCTGGTTTCCCACTATAACAATAATCTCCATTCTCTTCTGAATACTCCACTGAAAAAAACAGATCAATCTCTTTCACCCGCTCTGCACCCTGGATCACTCCTGCCCTGCGTTAGCTCAAATCCTGAGGACGACAACTGGAATGACTCTATAACAAAACTGGAGTCACAATACACAAGAAATGTAAAATAATCATGTAATACTATACAAGGACAGTCTCTCCTTAGCAAAATCCACATACTACTCTGGTGTACTCCAAAACTCTCTTCTCTCTCCTCACCAATATTACAAAGCCGCCTGATTCTTCCTCACCACATGCAATCCACTGTCTCAAAAATCTCTGACATTAACCAACACCTGGCCTTGTGGGGAGCTGCAGTCTCTGGAGTGGACTTCACCGCCCCCTACTCATCACCCATAACCACTTTCTCCAGTTTTATTCTCCCCTCCGTCCAAGCCATCTCTGAATTTATCTTCAAATCCAAACCTTCTGCTTGTCCGCTCGATCCAATCCCTTCAGCTCTTGTTAAAACCTGCTTCTTTTCACTTGTTCCCCTCATCACCAACATCATTCATTTCTCTGGAACCATCTCTCTTGCACTCAAAACTGCTACAGTGACACCTATCTTGAAAAAACATAATCTCACTAATTTCAATTACCTTCATCCGATTTCCAATTTACCCTTCATTTCCAAAATCCTCGAAAAGTCTGTTGCTTCTCAACTTCATAACGATCTTAACAATATTTATGAGCAGTTTCAATCTGGTTTCTATCCCCTTCACAGTACCGAAACAGCACTCCTCAAAATCTTCAACGACCTTCTCATAGCTTCAGATTCTGGTTTATTATCCATTCTCATCCTTCTTGACCTCACCACTGCATTCAACACCATCTCTCACAGCATTCTCCTTGACAGACTGTCATCCATCAGTATCGCTCACATCCCCCTTGCCTGGTTCACTTCTTACCTTTCTGGCTGCACACAATTCATTTGACTGAAAACTCATGTATGAAACTTTCCTGTCTCTGCTGGTGTGCCCCAGGGCTCAGTCCTGGGGCCCCTGCTTTTCACAATCTGCGTTCTTCCACTCAATTACATTTTTTGCAGACACAATATTAATTTTCATTGCTACGCGGACGACAACCAGCTCTACCTCTCTACCAAACCATCCTCTTTACTTCCACCAACCTCCCTCACCACCTGTCTACAAGAAATTCATTCTTGGTTTTTATCCAACTTCCTCAAACTGAACAGTTCTAAAACAGAAGTCCTCCTGGTAGGCAGGCCCCACAGTCTCTGAAAATCCAACAGTTTATCCATTTCCATAAACAACTCAACTGTCTTTCCCTCCCCTCAGCTAAAGAGTCTGGGTGTCGTCCTCGACAGCACTCTTTCCTTTCACTACCATATTAACAGTATCACCCGGTCTGCATATTTTCTTTTGAGAAACATTTCTCATCCCCGCCCCTCTCTCACCCCCCACACCA
>CM047977.1:3415295-3430254 GCA_026261665.1 Melanotaenia duboulayi
TCGGGGGGGGGGGGGGGCACAGTAAAATATGGTAACTTGAAATGAAACTTGAAATTATTATGGAAAAAAAAATATGAACATATTCTGTGTATTTTTGTAACTGGAGATTACATCAGATTTTAAATGAAACTAATCTTTATATGACCCAGGTTTTGGGGTCTTGTGGTTCATACTTTCTCTTTTCCAACAATTCAGAATAGTTTGATAAGAGGGGAGTGGTTTGAATCTGGTTTTCCTCTATTGGAGTGGTAAGAAAAAAATAAATAAATAAATACAGAAGCACTTTGGAGTTCAGTGCGTCTCAGTCCCTCCAACTCCGGCGCAGACTGCGCGGCTCAGGCAGACATCCTTTCTCCTCTTCTCTACTGAACAGGTAAGACATCCATCTGAGTTATTGTGCAACGTAGTTTTGTGCCAGCTTTGTACAATTCGTTGTGTCGGTCATCCCGTACGCGTGTCCTGGTGCACGCCGAGACGCCCAGATAAGTCATTGGGTTTCCTTTGACGTGCGTTTGCGCAGGAGCCGTGTAGCTGTTTTAGGACGAGACGATGCCCTTTGATGAGCTTTAGATTAACTAATGGTCCAATTTTAAACGCAGTTCTAAAGAAGTTCCGACTCATCAGCTTGTGAGGCATTCAGATCCCTGGCGCGTTCCAGCAGGCTGCAGCGCACGAGAGCGGGGATTGACGGGTCGTTTGTCCTCCTTGAGAGATTTACATTAACACCAAGACAAGATAGTTGAAGATGCGCACGAGGAGGGATAACTGGACATATCTGTAAAGGATGATGCTAGAGGTGCAAATGAAATTCGCTCTTTTCTCGTCCACTCGGGCCGAAACGATGAGTCTGAAGCGCAAAAGACACCTGCAGAGAGGGATCAGATTTAGTCTCAGAACGACGGAATATCATGTTTCCTCACAGCAAAACCGATTTCACCATCAAAACTACTCAAATAGTTTCAGATGATTAAAGCTCGTTAAAAATGTCTTCAGTTTGTTGAAACTGCGCTTCGGATCAGGACGTTCTCTGAAATATGGATCTCAAAACGTGACAGAAACCGCCCACCTACTGTATTTCATCTGGTAACTGTAGGGGCGTGCGCGTGTGCACGTGCCCTGCTTGTAGCCCTGTACTTGGTGACTGTCTGATGTCTTGAGCCATACAGGCATGTTATCCTATTGTTACACAGTGATCACGAGGAGGGGAACTTCAACACACAACAGCAAGCACACACACTCATGCACTGTTCTCCCACCCAGAAAGGTTCCACAGGAAAATAAATTTGCCATTACCATTTTCATTAAAATGAAGTCCCGTCAAATTGTATTCAATAATCACACGTCTCTGTCACTTAGTCCAGTGGAATGATGATTAATATGCCACTTTGGGCTTAATTTCTGAGCACTGACTTAATAAACCTGCCACGTCGTACAGGCCCCGTCGATTATTCTCAGGGGGGTCATCAGGAGAATACATATGGGCCCCTCATGTCCTCATCACCACATAATAACAGGAGCAGACAGACTTGGGCCACCAGGCGAACATTTTTCAAAACAATGAGGAGACAATGCAGCTCACCAACAATTCATATCTGCTTGGTTTAACACTTTTAGAAAACAGAGTTAGCTGCTAAACACTTCCTGTGTTAAAACCAAAGGGAAATTCATTTAGTTTAAATGGTAAGAATGGAAACTGAATTATACACTGCTGTGCAAAAGTCTTGAGCCATGATTAATTTATCTTTTCTTTTGATTTAACTTCCAAGCAGCCAGACTTTGTTGTAATATTTTAAAGTGGCCTTGAGCATCAATTTCCAGGTTTTCTGAATGACTGTAAATGTTTTTCTTTAGTTCTTGGCTGCTTTTTTATTCACTTTTAGTTCAGTTGTTGTACCTAACCATTCTTAGAGAAATTTCCTTTTTATGGTTTTTATATATTTTTTATATTTTTAGCCAGTTGACCTATGAATAATTTAAACATAAAAAAGAGTATCTACACATACAACCCATTTTAAAGGGTATCTTAGGCACTTTTGCCCTGTCTCCACCCATGTTTCTGGGCTGCTACAGGACAGGTCGGTTCTATGTGTCCATAGATAAGAATGGGGAAGGGAATAAGAACTGTTGGGGTACTAGTCTTATCCATCCCTCCTTAAAGGGTGGAACTTAAAACTCCACAATGTGTTGCCATCTAACATGTGTTGTGTCTTTATCAGCTGACGTGTAACCAACACGGCAATCTGACAGACTTCTGTCCGGCTGGTCACGTCACCTGATGCCCAGTAACAAAAAACTCCTTTAAACACTCTTTGTCTGATCAAAAGCTACAATTGGCATAGACAAAATGAACCTAGCCATGCTGGCACTCAACCATGTTTATATTTCTTCTGGATTTTTTTAACTGTTTGTTTAATGTTCTGCTTCGTTATAATTTAAGAAAGGTGTTGTGTGACTATGACATCACACTATTACATAGTGTTATTACGTAGCTGACATATCTATCTATCGCTATCTGGCTGATACAACACCTAAATGACACAAGAACTGGACGGAGAATCAGTGGCAACAGGTCAGATGGAGGGATGTATCCTCCCCAGAACCCAGACCTCAACATTAAAGAAGCAGTCATCTGGACAGAAACATCCAAAGATGAGCTTTGGAAGGTCCCTCAATAAGCCTGGAGATCTATTCCTGAAGACCTAGGAGGGTTCAGACTGTGTTGAAGAATGAAGATGGCCATATCATAAACTGACTTTATTAGAATTGGATCATTTCTGTTTTTGCTTTAATAATTGCATGTCTATTTATTGTTGTACTTTTTTAAAATTGTGCTTATTTCCTGTTTTCAGATGACTTTACAAAGAAATGAGGTGGCTCAAGACTTTTGCATAGTAGCCTACTTTTAAGCTACTATGGTTGTCAGAGGTTAAAGGTTTTCATAATTAGACCTTGAGGAAAAGTTGCAGCACTCAGCAAACCAGACTCAAACATGTTTCATCTTGTGCTGAATTTATTTGAAGAATAAACCCGTGCACATCACTTCACCTTCACCTTTTTCAGAATATAGACCAAACCTTGTTATAACCTATGTTATCTTCGCTGGTTCTAGGGGAAGTTGCTCTGCTGAAGCAGCCAGAACAGGTAGGTAACACTGGCTGAAGGCTAATCTTCACAGGGGTGATGGAGATAACAGTGATGTATGGAGCGGATGGGGTGGTTTAACACCCAGAGCCGCCTGTTGTCTGGCGGGGTCAGGTCTGTGATACTGGAGTACTGCTTCATCCAGCTCCTTTCATGCCTGAGATTTGGCAGTCTTAATAGCAGAGGCCACCTCTGTATTCACAGGCTGCAGATGCCTTGATGAATGCTGTGCTGCTGCTCGGGCATCTGTCAGTTGCCTCTGCTCCTGGAGTAAAATACTCCCTTGGCCAGCAGCCAGCGCATGCTGTGACATAGTTCTGTTGGCTTTTACTGATGACTTTCTCTGTAAAAGTGATGGCTTATTCCTAAAGAAGACGCAGCACCTTGAAACAACCACCTTGTAAATACAAAATCTGTCATCTCACATGGATGGAAGATTGTGAGCATTTCTATTTATTAGAGGCATTTGCTAAAATTTATATCAACTTAACAATTATTATATCTAAATTATAAATAACTAGGCTTATTATGAAAAGGGGGTAACCCATTTTGAGAAACAAAGAAGATTATCTGCCATCTTGGCGTTCCCACAGCCCAAGTTTCTCATTACTTAAATTATATTTAAATAGTGCTTAACCATTTACGGGCATTTCAAGCAAATATAGAATTATAAAGAATAATTTGACCATTGTTTAAATACCCAAGCCCCCCCTCCTTTGTGTTGGCTGATGTTGCCATGTCCACCTGCTGTTACTTTCCTGTCTAGTCGCTGTTGGGTATCTGTGGAAAGCAGATTTGCAAGGTTTATAGTAATATGTTGCTTTGGTATGATGCTTGTTAGCAGAACAGCTCTGTATATTTTCCGGTTGAGTACATAATGACATGCAAATTAATTAATTAATGATGTGCAAGACAGCTTGCTAACTGGGGACAAGTTTAGGTGATTCTGCTACAGTGGTTTAGTGTTGGACGCTTCCTGAATTTGAACAAGTGATGTTTGAAGTTTCCTCACATTCAAACTGATGTTCGAACTATGAAGAATTCCCAGCCGAGATGTATGTTGATAGAAAACAAAGAAAAACTGCAAATCCTCATGCGAGACACCAGAACTGAAACCCGGCTTGATACAGAAACATCAGAATCTGCTTACACTCTATAAACTCATGCCAAAACTGCTGTGAGCTTTTTTTTTACATTCTGTGAGTGTTGACAGAAATAAATAGAGCCACAGCAGCGAGAGGAGATTCAGAGGCGAGGACATGTGGTTAGGCTGCATGAGGCCAGGTAAGCAGGACGGAGAGGTGACCTTCACTCTCTGATACAGACTGACAGGAAGCTTGATGGAGCCTGAAACATGTTGAATTATTCCTGACATGCAGCTGCAAGAAACCTTAAAGCCACAGAGGAGTGTTGTATGACTTAGAATTAATAAAACAACTCCACCAACAGCAGTCAAGACAAAATATGTGTTGAACTGCTGGGTAAGAAAGGTTTGCTCTTCAGCTGTTGAGTGGAGCAGCTGCAGCACATTGCTAACCTGCACGGCAGAGCAGCACAGTAAACTGTTCACATGGTGGTTTGATTTGTTTTGATTTGTAATTTGCTGTTCCCAGCAGAATTGTTACCATTGTGTGATCTGCCTTTGTCTAATGCTCCCTGGCAGAAGAAGCCCAGCTTATGAATAAATCAGAGCCCTCACTTTCACTGCTTTGAAGGATAGGAAATGGAATTACCATGTACTGTGCCACCGTGAGCTGGGAGCTACTTTTATCTCTTCTCCTTTTCTTTTGCTGCTTCACAAGTTAAAAATAATCTAGTTACGAGAAAGTGTATATGTTGTTCTTGTAAACCTAAAAACAATTTTATAAATAATTACTTGTTGGTTGGTTTTGGTGAGATTTCATTTTCGGATTAATTATGCATTTTATCTGACTGTAGAGCCATTATTTATGGTATTGGCATCTTTCATAAATAACCTTTAGTTGCTTCGCTTTGATTCAGGGCGACCGCCTTCTCTCACTGCTTACTCATGATTTGAGCTTAATCTTCTTGAACAGGCAGCATGTGTTTCTTTGGAGAGCTACTGATTATTTTCTTTCATTTTTTATGCAATACTGTCCTTAGAAATAAATAATGTCATGGTGTGATTTATTTTTTCAGTGATGTTTATCAGGACGCAGACCGAGACTGTCTATTTTTTTGTTATGTTTTTTAATTTCTGTACTTAGTTTGATTTAATTTCTGAGTCTTTATTAGGTGTGTGTTGCAGGTCTGCTGAAGCAATGCTGAAGGTCAACGACTGTATGCTCAGAAAACAATTTAGTGGAAACAAATTCTACCTGCAGCCTAAATATGTAATCATGGATAATAACAGTCTGCACAAAGTAACAATATGATGCAGTAAAGATTTGAAATGTACTTGCTGAAGCTTAAAGCGAACGATCACATAGGACAGTGGAGTGGAAATCACTGAGCTCAGGTTCTGAACAAACCTTCCACTGAAACTCCATCACTGACGCCTCAGCTGCGGTTCTGTCGTGGTGTGTGGTGAAGAGGACTCAAACATGAGCATGAGTCAGTCTGTTTCTTTATTTTTTAAAGCCCAGGATGCTGCAGTGGCAGGAAACCAGTGGTAGGGGTGGTTCACCCTGGCAGGCCTTTTAAGAGTTTGTTTTGGTCATCAAAGCCCCTCCTCCCACAAGGCTATGAACCTGGGGGAAACACTGCAGTTGATCCATCTACAGAGCCAGCTGTGAATCTCAAACCACATTTTATTTTTAACTCTCACACACATCTCTCTAATCATGCATATACTACTATAATTACTTGCACATACACATAAAATCAACTTTCATATACACACACAAGCAACATATTGCATACATACTAGGAAAATTCACACATACATGCACTCGCTGTGACAAAATTACCTCTCACAGACATACTAGAGGTTCTCATCCAAACTAGTGTCAGCTCACACATACACACGTACAACCTGTCACATACAGTACTGATATCACTGATTCACTGTCTTGTGTGTATGTGTGTGGGGTATGTGTGAATTTTCACTTGTGTATATGCAATATATTGCTCAAGTAGTACATGAGAGTTGATTTTATGTGTGCTTGTAGTAATAGCCTGTATGCATGATTTCAGAGGTGTGTGTGAGAATTAAAAATGTATTTTGTCCTATACTGCCCCTCATAAAAGCAATTATGAGACTGAAACCGAAGGTTATCTTCCTGAACTGTTAAAGTTTGAAATTACTATGTCAGTAATATGGAAATGGTTCAGATTCAGGAAAAAGCTATGAAGAACAGATTAAAACCATGTGCGGACGTTGTCATCTGTTGGTAAACGCCATAACGGGAACAGGACTAATCAACAGGAAAATGTTAGCTAAAGCGTGAAAATACAGGCCAGTGCAATGTACTGCTGTTCTTGGAGAACAAGAACCATGAAAGAGTCACGAAACATAATAAAAACCCCAACTGAACACATGAAAGCCCATCAGAAATGTTAGGGACAGACTAGCCATATAAACCAACACTAGAAACAGAAATCTAACACCTTTACTCCACAGAAACAAAACTCACAGACTATGACAGGTGCATGTTAGTTTTCTTTTTTTTTTTAAAGTTGTGCTACTAACACTGCAAACTCCTGAACACATGACATTCAGGTTGGTTACAAGAGAGAACATGAACTCATCATTAGCTTGGAAAGTTGTTTTGAAAGGAAAGATTTAGGTGCTTCCAAATTGCCCTGAAGTATACTATAAACGTTTACTGAGCTGTGAAGTTTGTAAAGGAAAAGGAAAGATGGTTGATGGATCTGGTAAAGCCTTGACTTTGATGATATGGTATTTTAGCCCAACTCAGGACTCTGTGAATTTTTTTAATTTATTCTTTACAGCAATGTTTAAATTGTAATATTTGGATTGGGAAGTGTCTCTGTATCGATACCTGCAGCTAAAAGCCATTCATGATGTGGTATCAGCTTTTTCTCACTGGAGCCGCGTACTTCACAGTGACAGTCATAAGCAATCCAAACAGCTCCAATAGGGCAGCTGGGCTTTTCTTCCCTTTGATTCTTAAAGAACTGAAGACGCCTTTCAGATGTAAGATGAAATGTCTTTAGGAACCAAAGAAAAAGAAATCCACTTGTCTTCATTCAAGCTCTTAGGATTACCATGACCTGGATGACAGAGAATCTACCAACGTAATCTTGAGACACAGTGAAGTACGAATCTGTCGTTCTGCTGTCTTTATTAGTGAGGCGTTTGCTTAATGTGGAGACGTAATGTAGAAAGGATCAATATTGTAATTTGGGACCCTTCATTTCTATGTACACGCTCGAGTATTCGTGTTCAGCTCTCTGGCGTAATTGTTGCTGGAGAAAGTGTAGGTTGTTTTTTCCTTGCAAGCATTTATCCCACTGATAGACTTCTGTAATGACCATGTCACAAAGGTGATGTTTTGGTGGGTAAAAACAAGGCTCCAGTGAAACCCATATTACAGTATAGTTGTGTGATTGAGTTACCATTGGGCAGTTAACATCAGGTTTTCTAGTGTCCTTATTAATGATAAATATACATCTTTAAATGAACTTAGCTGAGTAAGTAAGTTGTATTTTGTCTCTTTATTTACAGCAGCTAAAAACAGTTTAAAGAGATTACTTTCCCTCTGGCACCTCCATCCATCATATCATGTCTGAGGCGCTATCTGATGATGAAAACTGTGAATTCACAATGATTCATGAATGAATGTTTTTGATGCTTGATGAATGCAGAACACCTGTTTACACCTGAAACCTCATTCTTTACAAATTGCCTGGAAAATAGGAAATAAGTGTAGTGATTTATTGGCAGATGCAAATATAGTATGTACAGAAAAACTAATATTTGGTAACACCACCTTAATTCTTCAGTGCAGGTGAGTTTTTGTATGGTTTTTAAAGGTATCTTCAGGAATAGCTCTCCAGGTTTCTAGAAGGGCTGTCTTTTGTTCTGTTCTCTCAAAATGATGCTTTCACACCACCCTGCTTCATAATGTTGGGATTGTTATCATATTAGCCATAATTATAAATGAAGTTTTGAGATAGGTTCTCTAGTTTGTGTCTCTCAAATTGCGTTATTGTCATTTCTCATGGATGCAGCTACAGGAATGAGAGCGAGCTGTGTGTCGTTGCAAAAGGCTGCCTGTAATGCGAAGACCTAAAACCACATGTGTGAGGCACCTATATACCTTTCAGACAAAGACATTCCCTAAGTCCTGAATAAGGCAATCCTGTGGGAACACATGTTTACATATATGATATTTGTGTGCTGCGTCCANCTAAGTCCTGAATAAGGCAATCCTGTGGGGACACATGTTTACATATATGATATTTGTGTCTTTAAGGCACCTAAGACATTAACCTAAGTGTACCTTATAGAATACTTTGCTTGGAAACCACAAAGGAAAATAAAGACACTTTCCAACAGTATAAGATTTATTGTCAAGAAGCATTAGCCATGTTTACATGTGATAGATTTCTTCAGGTTACCTTTCTGATCAGACCTGTCCTGTTTGCACTGACCCGGAAAAAGTCATTCCCATCAGTTGTGTTACAGGCACCGGATGTTTGAACAGAATAAATAACTTTGAGGTGTAGAAATATGTACTCCTGGAAACAGCAGAAAATCTAAACAAACAATGATGTGTGTGTGTGTGTGTGTGTGTGTGTGTGTGTGTGTGTGTGTGTTTATTGCAGTCTTAACAAATTTCAGTTTCTCCCCCCTTAATAATTTTATGTTCTTTTAAAGTTCGAGAAATATTTCTGTATCACATACTAACCAGTTCGGGTTTCGTCCTGCCGTGACTTCGGCTAGCCACAATGTAAAGTGCAGAATTTTGTTGATGTACAGTTCATGTAACAAGCATGCACAGATAATGCCTTCCTGATTTTTGGAATATATCTTTTCATGCACACTGATTGGCATAATAACTGGCATGACCCATCCGTCTCAGTTGCTATGAAATTTTGATCCAAATGAGCATGAGCAGATCAGATTCTTAGAACTGGTATGTTTTATGAAGTTTCTGTGTCCCCATCAGGTATCCGAATACTTGCGTCCATGTAAACATGGCTACTATTTCACCAAAAATTTACATTTTTTTGTGCTAACTTTACATGGTCTCTTATGTACATACACCACTATACCAACCCTGGAGTTAGATGCTTTTTTTCATTGCTACGTCCTTGTATTACTAGGTGTAAAAGGCCGGAGCACAAAGCAAGTTGAATGCTGGATTCAAATAAAAACATACAATTTATTAAGTCACACAATTGGGTTCAGAAACAAACACAACCATCCGGTGTCGACTATAACCACAAAATAAAATCACTGGTAACTCAAAAACAACANTATAACCACAAAATAAAATCACTGGTAACCCAAAAACAACAAACTAAACGTGTCCCAAAACGGGTTAAAAACTACTCTAACAAAATGAACAGAAAGTGTCCCAATAAAAGGGTTAACAATTACTCTTACAAACAGAAAATGTTCAAAAAAACGGTTTCACGCTCTAAGGCGGAATACTAGAAAGAAATCAAAGCTCTATAACAAACAAAAGCTATTTCATCTCAAGCAGGGAAACGATGCGTCAATCTCAAACACAAATATCTTACTAACAAACAAACCCACACAGGGTAACTTCCACAACCACTCCCAGTCTGGCGAGCTGTGTCCCGCTGTCCACAGCTGCCCCGAATGAAGTGGACGATGAGGCCTAATAGGCGCATGGGCGACGCCATTGGCTAGCCGATTGGAACCCAGGGAGTATATCGACCGATCCGCCGTCCGGTGAGGCAGCTGTTGTCAGTCATCAGGGAAGCTGCAGTCTTGTCCTGTCTGTAGGCCGGCACGCAGGCGGCCGTAACATTCATGATTTCTTGATCACTGGTTATTCAGCTGTTACAAGGACTTGGTTGAAAATTTCTGAAAAAGCAGCAAATGTCCAAACAAAACTTTGAAAGATCTTCAGAAGGCCTTGACAATGGAAACCAAGAGAAACCATGCTTGAAAATTTTGAAAAAACATAACTGAGTTGAGATAAAAAGTTAACTCTCTTGAGGGTTGTTATAATGAAATAAATAATTTTACCTTGAAAAAAATTGTTTAATTGGTTTTAAAAAGCTATACTAAAAACAAGAAGTCCTTCCTTTGTTAGAGTTTAGAAAAGCCATTCCCAGAAAGTGAACAGATGAACAGGCACATGGCCTAACGTCCGGTTATATGTCTGGGCAAATTATGACAATTCTAACAACTAATTTTCAAGATCACCTTGATCATCTTGTGATGTAGGTAAACAAAGGTTGTTTTCTAGTTATAGCCAGTCACGGTTGGCGGTTATCTCCAGAAAAACAAAATGCAAATTTCTCTTGATAATGAGAAATGTGAAATTATAATGTCAAAATGAGCATGATGATCCTTTAAATGAGGCATCACCATTCTCAGCTTCCATTCTGGAGAACTATTGCTCAATCTGTTTATAAAAGATTACAAGAAAGTCAGGCTTTTTGGGGAAAACAATAATAATGAAATGAAAGATGATTGAACACTTTGGCACAGAGCAGTAAATGTTGTTGTGTGTGTGTGTGGATGTTATTTGCAATTCTGTACATCTTGGTTCATTCACATTACCTTGTTGAAAAAGCAGTTATTCTGTCGTGTGTTACCACCACATTAAATGTGAACAAAATGTTAGAACGTCTCTCTGCAGTTCTGCAAGAGGAATGTAATTCTGAGAGAACCCATTAAAGTTTGATGCAGAGATTGAGAATCTCATAATGATATCTATATCTACTATACAGCAAGCTATTTGCACAAATGGCCCACTAATACACTGTTAAACTTTGCGAACACACTGCCAAGCTTTTAGAGAGGAGACTCGGTTACAGGTTTCTGCACATACTAAATGAGTCCCTTGTCTCTCTATCAAGCATCTTTGAAAGTATGTAAGACTGCATGCAACACAGGAGATATGAATGAATGCAGGGATGGTAATGAGAGCTTCCTCGCTATTAAGCAGGATTTCCAACACCCTTCTCTTGTAATCTACAGAGCAGCATAGATGGTGAACTTTGGCAGCCTGCAGCATGATTAATGCGCTGCACACTAAATGGATTTGCAATGAACCAATCGTGTGATGAGCTGCTTACTCTCGCAATAAACTAGTACCTTGACAGCATGGCTGTTCTGGCTTTTTTTTTAAAAGAAAATTTGCATGTCAAATGGCCAGGGTAGGTTCATTCATGTGAATACTTGTGACCAGAGTGAGTCATACACATAGCAACCAGCACAGGCCTCTGAGTTTGCATGGCTGCTTTTAGACCAGTGGGATATGCTCTACTCTCAAGAGCAGATTGCGTGGTCAAAGGCCTGTTTGCTCTCTGTTAGGTGTCTCTCCTTCAGCCTGACTTTGTTGATTCTGTCGCTTGTGGCGCTGTCAGTCATCTGGCTCTGTGACCTGAATCATCTCCCCCCTGACTTAGCCAGGCAGCAGTCCCAGCCCCAGCTTTGGTCTCAGCATGATCCTCAACACATCATATTTCCAAGACAACTCATATCCTTTGCATGGTGAAAAATAGCTCCTGACATCAGTGATTATTCTAAACCTTTAAACTCTCTTTTCCTATTATATGTACAAACCGAGGTGTGATAGATAAAGCCTTATCTTCATGGCCACATTGCAGCCTCCTTTTTCTTATTGTTTATGTTTGTGCCTTCCCAGAAAAAAAGCCTTTCCAGCAGGAATTCATCAGTGTGCTTTCTCCTAATATCAGGGCAGCATAAAAATGGGCTGCAAGGTCTAATGGATAAAGTCCATGGCCATCCTTCAACCCCACCACTTATTGCGCATGGTTATTTCATTACCCACAGGAATGCTCTTATACTTTTCTCAGAAGAAAACTATGTTAACCTGAAATTGCCACTTTCTCTTAATAGAAAACATGTCCTGAAGATATAAAGGCATTACTGTGTATCTACACTCCTAACACACCTTTATCAACAAATAGAGATGGTTACCTGACCAAACAATAACTGAACCTTTGCTGTAGCAATTTGTGGTTGACTATAAGCCTCAAGTGAATAAGCATGGGAGAAAATCATTACAGCCCTTACAGGAAAGCTCATGCTGGATTCGACCTGTATGGCTATGATTGGATTAAATGCAAGCTTCCTGTCAGGTGCTTTTGTTGGTGGGTTTGGGTGGCAGAGGGGGCTGTAGCTTTGGCTGTGATGAGTGAAGCTGTTGCACTGCGTGGTGGTGGAGGATGGATGGCCTGAGAGTACAGGGTTCAGGAGAAATGGGCCCACCGTGCCATTAGGGGATAGGGAGGAGATGATTCATTTTCAGCATCACTTCACAGAGGATGATCTCATTACTTTGTGCGAGTGTACAGTCCCAGCGATGAGAACTCGACAGGTCTGCAGAACCTCCACCCTGAGAAACATGTCATATAAGGTGTTGCACCGTCCTCTGCTGCTTGTGTATTGATTATCGAGTTAAATGGAAAGATAGAAGAACAAATTTATTCACTGTGTTCTTTAAAATAATTTTATACCGACTGAAAGGAAAAACGGTTTTGCAGTTTTAAAGAAAGAAATTAAGTGATTTTATCTGCCTTAGGTTGTAAACGTTGGTTTTTGTTGAGATTGCTCATAAAGAATTTCATAAAGTGGATGCTAGTTGCAAGTTACTTTCTATTCTATTCTACAGCCATTTAGCAGACACTTTAATCCAAAGCCACTTACATTTGAGAGTAAGAACAACACAAGAATGAATTCAAACAAGACTGCTTTGAGTCCGGTTGGACCAGGTGCTGTCATGCTAGAGGAAGTGCATATAATATATATATATTTATATATATATATTTTTTTTTCTCATACAAATGTGCATGTTCAAGAATCTCAGTGAGACAGACAGTCATTACTAAAACCTTATATTTATTGCTTCCTCTGTTTGCATTATTTGCAATGTGTAGCTTGTGTATTATACATAATGCAGAGGAAAGACACATTCTTGTAAAACCTCATGTGTCTCCAGTGAAGATTGAATAACATGTCAGTTACTCAGGGTGCAGAAACTAACATCTCATTTTTTTAAAACCTTTATGTGACCATAATTCACATTGAGTAAAAAAATGGAATTCCTTTTGTTTAACCGTCTGTGTTGGAGAAAACTATTTACTTATTTAAGGCATATTTAGGGAAATTTAATTGCTTCTCTGCAAATGTTCGAAAGGAATGTTAGATTGTAAACCTATAGATACTTTACTTTATCAAAGNAATAAATATCACATGCCCTGCATGCATATTATTGTTACTATTATTATAGTATTATTATACTATATAATAATAATATAGTATTATTATACTATTATATTATTATTGTGTTACTTTCATTGCATTGCAGTTACACATAAGTAATGTGGTAACATAAAAACCTTTAGGCAGATAATGAGAGAGCAGTATAAAATGATTGATTACACATTTACGATTTGTGTGATAAATGTTTATTTGGAATAATAGTCACACATTTTTTTTTATTATATTTATTAATTTTTTTGCGTGTGATATGGATCCACCTGTGTCTGAAATAAAGAATAAAGAAGTACATTAAATACACTAAACTTTAAAAACAATATTTACATTTATCCCGTTAAGGCCCAACCCATGAAAAAATGGTAAGAAAAGTTAGTCTTTTAATATGCAGTCTTTTTTTTGGCGCATTAAGAAAATGTAACAAAAAATGAACATTATTTGTGGGAGGGGGGGCGATATCTACTATTTATTACCATGTGATATATTAAAAATATTATAACGTGGTTTTCTGCTTCAAGGTATCTGTTAGGGGACCGAAGACAAGTATCAAATTGTGTTCAACAGGATTTTGAGCAAAGTTTATACCATAAATTGAAGTAAAATGTCTCAGAAACTGTATGTAACAAATATGTCATGTCGGGCTCTTATGGGTTAAAATACTAAAAGTATAACAGCAGCTGGACTGAATTATAAATGCTTCGTTAGAATTCAAAATATCTTTGAGACAGATGTTCAGTTGGCTAGAAAAAATATATACACACCAGCTACTCTATCAGGTCCACCTTGATAGTACTGGGTTGGACCCTATTTTCCCTCCTGAACTACCTTCATTTTTGGTGTCATAGATTGAGTGAGATGTTGGAAACATTCCTCAGAAATTTTGCCCAGAGACCTTCTGTGCTTTGGGGTCCCAGACTCCAGGTTGGGAACCACTGCTCTACTGGACTGAGATCTGGTGGCTGTGGAGGCCGTTGGAGTCCAGTGAACTCATCGTCATGTTCTAGAAAGCAGTTGGAGATAATCCGAGCTTTGTGACATGGTGCATTATCCTGCTGGAAGTATCCATCAGAAGATGCTACAGTGTGGTCGTAAAGGGATGGACATGCTTAGCAACAATACTCGGGTAGGCTGTGGTGGTCAAACCAGGCTACATTGGTAATAAGGAGTCCAAAGTGGACCAAGAAAATGTCCGTCACACCATTACACCAGCACCAGCAACATTAACTGTTGATACTAGACAGTGTGGATCCATGCTTTCATGTTGTTTCCACCAAATTTAGGAAGATTTTTATTCAAAGATTAGAGGGGAAACCCTCTCCAACAATAAAAAACTACTGGTGAATTGATAATAAGAAAACCTTTCAGTGTTAAATCTTCTTTTGTCTAATTCATCCTTCTAATTCTCCCTGTGAAGACTGTTAGTAATTTGACATAATAGTTGTC
>CM047977.1:3494235-3506224 GCA_026261665.1 Melanotaenia duboulayi
GGATTTGGCAAGATTTCCAACATTGGTAAGGAGAGGGATTCCCCCGATGATGATGCCTACAGCCTCTGGTGCATGGCAAACATAGATCTTCATTGAGTGCATCTGCAAGTCCTCATGCACAGTAGTCTATTCTGTTCCCTTTAAGACATTAAAACAAATTACCCAAACCTCCGAATGCTTGAAGAAAAACTTTAAATGTAGTTGAATAAAAGAAACATTTCTATAATGGCTTTCCCATGGCTATGCAACTAACACCAAAACGACTACAAAAGTGCAGGAAACAAAAATATGGACTTGAATTTTGAGGTGATCTCTACTGTTATCAGTCATAATCTTTTAATGGTTCCTGGCTTTAGGATTTGATGGGACTGATCCTTCCAAGCAGCAGCAGCAGCACCAGACTATGGAAATCTGCCACTAGTAGCTAAAGACATTTTTATAACAAGCTTTTAGTTAGTCTTGGGCTTTTATGGGACTGGTTTTACATTTTTCTATGTTTTGTATTTTATTTTAAATCTCTCATTTGGTTTTGAATTTGATCAGTTTTAGTGACTTAGATTTTCTACGAAGCACTTTGTGACCCTGCAATACAAATAAACTTTACTTAACTTCTTAGTTGAGTTCTTCACACCATGTTACTTCAAATAAATCCAAAACAAAGAGACAGTAGAACTGTAAATGACTGTAGAATAGCAGAATAGAATAAAGAATTCAAAGTATAGGGAAACGTAGATTTGCAAAACATCTAATATCGAACTGGAAGTATAATTTGTCGCATGGGGGAGATAAATGGAGAAAATGCAAAGGTAAGGGGTAATACTAAATGTATAATTCCTGGTAAACTATTTTAAGACTACTGAATCTTATAAAGAGTTCTACTGTCTGTAGCTCTGTGTAACAGACATGGTTTTATGTGGGTGTAATGGTTACTTTATCTTATTATTATTTTCGTGTCGCTCCTCATTCTGTGTGTTTCTGTATTCTCACTGTGAATTATCAGTTATTTCCTTTCTAAGTTGGATCATTTATTATTACTTGGCTCCATCTCTATTGCTGTCCTGCATTCACACTAGGTCAATTTTCTTACCTCATTCTCTTGAACTATGGCAGTTGGTCTTTTTATTATCAGCAATTATTTTATTATTATTTAATTATTATGTTTGTGAAAGATTGTAAGACCAGTCTTATTCATCCATTATCTAATGTAGTGAGTTTTGTTGATGAATTGCTGTAAATTGGATGTAGATTCTTTTGGAACAAAATACATTACTTCAGCTGGAATCAAATGTGGATGAAAAGGCCTGATCTCTATTTAAAACCATAAATTATTCATTTGTGGCACTTTGATGAAAGCAAAAAAGGTTTCCCAATCATTCATAATCTGTACAGCTGGCGTAATTTGACTCTCTTGCTGTGGGCACTAGGCAGGGACTCATGGCATGAGGAGATGAAGGTCAACTTGGAAACATTTCAGGACTGTCCAGATTCTGGACAATATCTGTTCAGAGCCTCTAATACAGTATCCAAGAATAAACGTTCACAGGGAAGCTGGTACCCCAATAAATGGAGCACACCTTATGGTCTCAATTTCTGAAAGTAGGGACCACCTCTGGGGTCTCTGTAGGTAGTGTTATTAAAGAGACATGCAAGGTAAGACAGTCTTAACATGTACAGAGCTTCTCTGGGGAGAATCTTTACATGTTGCCCCTACGGTTAAGGAGATTTTTGACCACCTCATCTGCCTCCTCTACTGTAAACGCTGAGGCTTCCCTTGATGCGTCAAACCCTGCCACCTTTCCTCATGTCATGTTGGCTGGGTTACACTACACGTCGGGCTCTTCAAAGTACTTTCAGTGTACTTCGGTTAATATATGTCAAATATACTTGTAGATTTTGTTCAGTAAATTCAGAACGCTTTTGAATAATAGTGTTGAAGTAGTTCAGTTTCTAGTGGCCTGGCAAGTACATCTGATCTTTGCAAAATAATAATAAAATAAAAGGAAAACTGGAGGTATATGGACAGATTGGAAACACGTGAGCAAAGAAAAAAACAAAATATGTCTTCTAAGATGAGTTCAATAAAGAATAAGAACTGTGAGGCCTCTTAATTTTTCTGGTCATCACCCATGGAACAGACCTCCAGACAACCTGAGAGCAGGGAGTGTCGACAGCTTTAAAAGAAAAGATGTTCCTCTTTACTTAAGTTTTTAATTAACTCTCTTTTCAGTATTCATAACCAGTATTTTACTTACATTTATTTGTCTCAAAGTTTCTCATGTTAAATTTGGTTTTATTATTATTTTGAGATTGTGTTTTACCTATTTATTTAGTAATTACTTTTTTAAACACATTTTTAATTTTCACATGTTTTAGTGTTTAACCCATGTCTTTTATTCCATGTTTTTCTATTTATTTTCTTAGTTTCCTCTTTTATTTTATTCTTACCTTTATTTTAATTGTTTATTAGTTTTATTTAGTTTTTTATTCTTTTGTCAGCTTAACATCTCTGATTTAAATTCCCAGTGTTTTGGTTTCCTCAGAGCGACTAGTGAGGATCAGGGCAGCGCTTGTAGAGAACATCTCATGTATGTGTATAAGCGTGTGTGCATCGTATGCATACAGTATATGCAACGTATTTTCATTACCTAATTGTAGGTAATCCCAATTCACATTTTCAGCAACAGGAGAGATCCATGCTCCGGTGCTGCCAGCGCATTTGTTCCTCCTGCTTATTACTCAGAAAAATTTTAACAGCTATGGCAAACTATAGATAGTATGCATACATTTGACAAAGTTTATGGTAAACTGTGAAAGTTTTGCGCTCTAATAACATAATTTTGCATGTAAATGTGTGTCAATTCACCATTAATATCCGTCCATTTACTTCTGCTTATCTGGAAATGGCAAAATTTCCCTTTTCTCTTTTTCACTTCTTCCTTCCTGCTCATTTGGACACCTCTAGCTCATCTGGCCATTTGCACCATTTTGTCCCAGAGGATCCCGAAGCATTCTCAGACTGGCTGAGAAAAGTAGTACCTCCAGCAACTCCTGGATCTTTAGCAGACCCTCCATCCAGTTGGACGAACCCAGAACACGTCACCAAGGAGACATTCAGGTGGCATCAGTGTACAGTCATAATCATGTATGACGCTGCTTTATGTATCACATGGACAGAACCCACTCATGGGTATAATGCTATATTCAGGCTGTTCTGGTACAAGCTTTTTTATTTTTTCCCCCATTTTACTTTCTCCCCTTCCTAATGGCTTCTCTTGGTGTCAGTCAGAGACGTCATGTGAAAGCTGTAATTTCTTAATTTAATCTACATATTTACATTTTCTTACCACAGATCATTTAGTTACTCAATAATTACCACTGCCACTGCACAATGTAATTGAAAATTCAGTAAGCATTTGATTTTTTGACCCTTTTTACAAGTGTAAAACCAGAAGATGTACCAGGCTACACTCACTTTATTGAATAAAATTTTATTTATCTTAAATAAACCATCATATTTACCTTTTATTACCATCTATCATTTAGAAGTAGTGTAATAACTAGTTCAGCTTTATTAGGTGTTTGATTCCCAAAAGAAAACTGTATTTTTATACCCCCATTTTAAGAGCTGTTCTCAGAAATGGAAAAACTACAATCATGGCGTTTATTGGTTTTCTTCTGCATGGCACTCCTGTATGGAGTTGTAGTTCTTACACAATAGGAGCATTTTGCATTGAATTTAGATTCAAGATTCTTCATTTGTCATTATACAAGTGCAGGACATACGTACAACGAAATGACTTCCAGTACAACCTGTCCAAGACTAGACAGCAACAACAAGTAAGCACAAACAGGATCAGGCAGACGGCCACATCGCGGCGCACCTACAGTATATTAAATGGTAAATGATCTGTATTTATATAGTACTTCTCTGTACCTGGAATGATACCCAAAGCGTTACATTATGCATCACATTCACAGCAGTGCTAAACACGGTGCTAACCACTACCCATCAGGAGCAAAGGGACAACTGTTGCAACTGTTGATCCAGGTGTTAATCTGTTAAATGGGCGAAAATGATTAAAAAAAAATTCTCCTGTACAGATAAGCCCAGAGCTCCTTTCCACTGAGAAATGCAACCAATTTGCAAACTTTTTAGCCAAAAAATTCAAACAATCAGACAAAATAATAATTCCACACAGTCTTTGAATTGCCCTGTACATGAAATGTGCTGTACTTGATAGCGCCCCCAGTTGGCGGGATAAGAAATGAGTTGCATGACAGCTCAGGTCCATTAGTTATATGTAAAAACATAGATGAAGCCTATTAAGTCCTAATACTGCTGGCCGATGCTATTTTGAAATAGAACACAGCCCATTGTTGGCACATGCCATTCATGAAGCATCATCCATAGAAACCACAGCTGTAATGTGCTAACAAGACTTTAGACATTCTTTTGCGAAGTACAGAAGACTGTTTAGCTTTTGTTTTCAATTTATATAATTTGTTAAAGGTGTAATGGGAATGAGAAGCAGCCTTTTCATTGTTGTTTTGACCCAAATCATAGTTTTAATTTTAAAAGTTTATGTAGTTTTTCCTAAAAATGTGGATTCTGTATTCCAGTCGGAGAGGATCAAGAGTCTTCCTGTATCAACGCTGCTAATCAAATCAGATGTACAGATTATAACTGCCCACTGTCCCATTTGACTGGGCTGATAACCACTGAAAATGTTAATTTAATCAAGTGAGAACATCTGAATCAGAATCCCATCCAATGCGAGCGCCTTGCTGGTTATTCAGGGTCCTAGTGAAATTCTTGTTATTGCCACTATTAGCGGTAAATCGATAATGAGGAGTGGAGCAAGCAGGACCCAAACACAGGCAGGGACACAGAAAGCAGGTGGATGACGGGAACGTAGGTTTAATCCAGACAAAAACTTCAGCAAACAAGGCTGGAAAACACGAACACGGGCAGCTCAGGAAAATGGCGAACAATCTGGCAAAGAGTAACTGAGACCAAGGGGTAGAGATACTGAGGACATCTAACAAGCAGCAGGTGAAGAAAACCCAACCAGGTGTGCTAATTTTGTGTGTGTGTGTGTGTGTGTGTTTTACAGTAAGTAAAACAATGTATTACACAAGGGGGATGAATTACAAAATAAAAACAAGAACTGTGATCCAGAGACAACCAGGAAGAGAAACGAAGGAAAAGACTAGTACAGGGAATGAACGCAGAGATAATCTCAAACCTTAAAACCATTTGGGAAAAGGAAAATTCAACCAAACCAGAACCCACAGATCGTGACAAGAAGATAAAATTACAATCAAATGAAGCAATCCAACAGTCAGTGGATTTCATTTAAAATGATCTGGTGTAAAAAAAATAAAAATAAAAAACGTTCATAGTGTACAAAACAAAACATCATTTTCTGCATTTTTTGTTGTCGTTTCAGATCCAGAAATTTCCTGCAGACAACACAACTGACCCCCCAGTGACTTAGACATTGATCAGCTTAGTTTGATTGGAATATATAGAAATACCCCTGCACTGTTTTTCATAGGAAATCATACAAATCATCTGTGCTGCTGGTATATGTCATATATGTGACTTGTTGCTTCTTGCTCTGGGGATCTTCAAAGGTTAAGATAGGATTTTTTATGTAAAGCACTTTGTATTGCAATTTGTTTTGCATGAAAAGTGCTTTATGAATAAAATTTGATTTGAAAAACAATACAAGAGACAATAAAGGCAAATATGTTCTGTTAAACTCTTAATAAAGAGGCCACATTTCACTGGTACTGGAAGGCTTTTCCTCACTTTTCATTATTATAATCTCCATGAAAAACAAACCCCAATGGGAGAACAGCTAAAAGCAGGTTTTCAGAAGATCTAAGACGTCTGGATATCGAGTAACGATGACTTCAGAAACTCGGATGTTGACAAATTATGAGTGTAGCCTGGTTGACATTTTATAATCTATTTTATATTTAAGTGGGAGCCAGTAGGGAGATGCAATAACAGCTGGCTTCTTCGTCAGTTGTGATGGTTGGGGTATGGGATTAGGGAATTCTTGGAGAATCATAAAAACACTCATTGTGTGTCTAAAGGTTCTTCTGTGTTATAATTTGTGGGGTTGTCATTTTACTGATGAAAAATTTCAGTATAAAAGCCTAAATATTTGATTGACTGTTCCTCTCATTCATGTAGCTGTTGGGAGTCAGTCTTATGTTCACATATATATTCACCATTCAATATTCACATTTTGTTTTGACAAGACTTCCATCGTTCCACCCCCCAGCACAGAGGCCCCCTGCCCTCTCCTCTTGTTTACAGCAGCCCAGGTGAGCTGAGGTGAATCAAGGTGAAAGAACCTGCTGGACCACACGGCAGGCTTCCAGACTTCTTAAGTCCTGTGATCCTGGGACTACGGTGGGAGCCTCCATAGATCCACTGCAGTTAACCTTCCAGCCTGGTATCGGAGTGGAGGATGTGGTTCCCTTCCTGCTACACCATGCTCTACCTCACTTGGACAAGCCTGGCAGCACTGTGAGAATCTTGGTTTTTGATTTCTCGGCCCCAGTTTGTGGGAGCCCAGGACTGTGTCTGACCTGCTGACCTGCAGCGTAGGTGTCTCCCAGGGGACAGCTTCTCTTCACCCTGTGCACTGCAGACTTCAGACACAACACGGACAGCTGACGCCGCAGGAGTTCTCAGAGGGCTCTGCGATTGTTGGACTGATCACTGANACAGGAGTTCTCAGAGGGCTCTGCGATTGTCGGACTGATCACTGAGGATGACGACATGGACTACAGAGGACTGACGCATAAATTTGTGGACTTGTGTTGACAAAACCACCTCCTGATCAATGCAGGGAAAACCTAGGAGGTGGTGGATTTTCGCAGGCGCTGGTCTGCTGTCCCCTCACCGGTGAACATCCAGGGAATGGACATTGGAAGAGTGGACCTGTAAGTACCTGGGTGTTCACCTAAACAATAAACTGGACTGGACCCACAACATGGAACCACAGTACAGGGAGGGTCAGAGCAGGTCTATCATCTGAAGAGACTGTGGTCTTTTGGAGTGAAGGGGCACTCCTGTGGTGGCATCAGCCATCCTGTACGTTGGCAGGGAGAGGAAGAAGCTGGACAAAGTCATCAGGAAGTCCAGCTCTGTCCTGGGCTGTTCTCTGGAGTGCAGGAGGTAGGTGACAAACAGGTCCTGGAGAAATTGACGTCCATGCTGGACCATGAGTCCCACCCCCTGCAGGACGCCATGTCTGCTCTGGAGAGCAGCTTCAGTGACAGACAGATGCATCTCACTGTATGATGAAAAGATACTGCAGGTTTTTCTTCCATGCAGCTGTCAGACTTTACAGTGAACACATGAAAACTGTCTTTACATATTTATATACATGTTTATGTACATATTTATAAACTTTACAAGCTCACCCTGTCAGACCATATACTGTACATATTTTTATTATTTGTGTCTATATGTGTGTTCTTGTTTGAAATCACCTGCATGCTTCTGCTTACTGCACCTATACTGTTGCAACAAAGCAATCTCCCCACTGAGGGACTAATAAAGGTTTTCTTATTCATCGTATTCATATTCTCGTTCTTATTACATTGTAACCCACTTGGTAAAATCAATATCCTCCACATACAATGTTGATTTTGCTGAACAGCATGAAAAGTGAGACCAAAGTAATTTAATCTAATCCTTAGGTAGGAAAGTTTGGTCCTAGAGAGCAACAGTCCTGCAGATTTTTTAAATTACTCTGCTTTAACACACCTGTTTCAGATTACGTGGATCCAACAGCTTATCAGTTTCTACTCAGGGACTCATTCATTTTAATCAGATGTGTTGAAACGGGAAAACCTCTAAAACTTGCAGGATTAGCGCCCTCTAGGACCAAAGTTACTTATCTCTGGTCTAATAAAAACACTTTATTTTATTTATCTAACTCATCTAACACTCATTAATATTGTCTACTTGACTGAGTCAGAAATATTCTCTTGTGAAGTCAATGGTGAGGGAACATCTACAAAAATAAAAAAGAGTGCACAAGAAAAAGAAAACTGCACAAAGGCTACACATACATTAAAAATGATTAAAAAATGAAAATTCTGTGAACATTTGATATTCTAAAAGTGAAACAAAATTGAATATTTAAAGAAAAACGTAAAGAGCATAAGCAGATGTTATAGAAAAAACATGATTTCCCTTTGAGCTTTAATTAGAGAATTATGTTGTTTTTCATGATGTATTTATCTAGTGAGCTCCATCAATGTGCAGAAAAGAATGGAGCCATTAATAAGCGGTGATGGTTTCCATTAAAAAACCACCAGCTGCCTGCTGGTTAAAATTAGATGAAAAAAGTGTTAATAGTCGAGATGGGTGTCTCTCTGGTTAATAATGCTTCAGTTTCCCCAACTTCTGAATGCAGAGAAAATAAAGACAATAATTTGATTTGCCAAAAAACAAAAAGTGCAAAAACATTCACTGCGACTTCTGTCTATAAAAATGGTAACTTTGTAAACCGAATGTGTGTAAGGATTCACCTTGAAACCAGTCAGCGTTTTCCTAAACAAAGCCCTGATCTGCCAGAATAATTCTGTTTTAAAATGCAAACATGAACAATGCATGAAGCATTTCAGAAGAGAGGCGAGTGTGTGTCATTTTCCAGTAAGCTCTGAACTGAATTTCAATGTATTTCAGATCTTTAAGTTTCCACTCTTTCAAACGAGCCTCCATTTGAAGCTTTTCAAAGCAATGTTTTGCTCAGATAGGGTACACAAGACCAAAGATCTGTGCACATTTTATGCTTCTTTCAAGGTAAAGGCACCTTTATCTCTTATGTTTACTGAATAAACTGATGAATATCAGTTGTTTTTCAATTCTTTGCCATGGTCAGAGCGTTACTCGTCAGCAAAATCTGCTTTTTGTGATAGCTCTGCTTTAGTTTGTCTCACTGGAAACCAAATTATGCTGAGGAAGTAGCATCTGTGTTACCAGTACAGACGTTTAATCATTATAATTACTTTTGTGTCTGTCTGGAAGCAATTGTAGTATCTGAATTTTACTCTTACTAAATGCCATCTCCTGGATGTGCACTTTTATTTAAAAAGTGGGACTAATGTATTGTCAAGCTTAATTAACTGGGTGGTCTTTCACATGGCCAGAGGCACTGCTTTTAGTCATATTGGACTTAACATTTGCTGTCATTTTTTAAAAGTGGCTACACCTGAAATAGGTCAGAATTGTTGACATAATAAAAACCAGTTTTACACGCTGGTGCTAAATGACGGGCTGGACATCATCATCAAGCTAAAAATCGCACAGATATATAAGTTATTCTAAGTTCAAAGTAGCTTTTAAATGACTTTTTCTAAGTCTGCCAAGTCTCCATGGCTCTGAAGAAAGGGAATAAACAACAAAATTGTGTAAAGTTTAGTTTTTTTCAGAAAACTCAATGAGTATTTTAGCAAAGCTGTTAGCTGGTTGAAGCTATAATATTACAGAAAGGCTAGCATCGGGTTCATCAGGTCCAGTGGACTTTAAATGTCATGCAGCATTTCCAGAAGCTTCTGGTTCTTTTCTCCCGCTGGTTAGCACTGCTGCTGTTGGCTAGCACTTCCACTTCCTTCCTTGTTGACATTCACGTAATTGGCCACTATGTCTGAGAAGCTTATTGCTTTGAAACAAGTGAAATGTCTCTGCAGCTTCCAGCAACAAATGGCATGTAGCTTCACCTTAACAACCTCGAAGTAGCCACCCTCAGCATTGCTGTTCACCTCAGAAATGGTGATTTACTTGATATTGTGAATCACATAGTATGAACATTGTGATCTAGTTTTAGTTTGGTTCAGTTTGCAGTCATTACATGTTAAACCTTGAAAAGGAGGGCACATTGTTTTTTATGTGTATTTTCAGCACTGTTTAAATTGTGTTTATATATTCTATTCTAAAAATGACAACACTAGACATGCAGTAGTGATTAATGGTAAATTATTATAAATTCTAAATCACAGACCTTTCATTTGAGCCAGGACATGAATAAATGATCACAGTGAAAGCACCTTTAAGGCTGTCATTGTTTCTGTGTATAAGTATAGAAGTCTTTACACAGCTCTTATTTATTTCTATATTGACAGGAAAAACAATTTATTAAAAAGGGCAAACCTAGATGGAAATGTGGTGTATGAGTGCAAAATAGAGTTTGTATAATTTTAATAAACCTGAAAGTCAATATTTGCTTTTAATGTCTTTATCCTTCGACTCAGCCTGAACCCTCTTCTTTGGCTGTTTCTGCCTTTTGTTCCGTTCTTTTTCCAGATGATCCCACACTGCTTTAATAATGTTGACATCTAGGCTCTATGAAGGGGCCACTGATCTTCCGTCCAGTTCTTCGGTCATGTGACATACCTCAACCTTTTCTCCCGCTTTCCCTTTCTTAAGAATGGCTTCTGGACAGCTGCGTTCCCATGGAAACCATTTTTGATGAAGCTTCATTAAACAGTAAAGATCCACAGAATGTGCAGATGCATCTTTCAGGTCCTGCAAGGTCTTTGCTAGTTTATCTTGTCCTGCTTCTTCAACATTTGAGGGTCATGTCAGGTTTTTAGCTCTTTGGGAATCACCTTGTTGGTACAAAAACAGTGTTATCTGTCTTATTATCTGTTGTCTTTGCATTTTTCATAAATGCACAGAAAAAAAAAACATGAACACATAATGTCCTTACAACAGGCTGCTTGAAGCAGTCACTTAAAATAACAAAACAAACTTGTTTTTGCTGAATGGTTTGTAATGTGTAGACACATCACTGGCTGATCCCTTTGCTGACAGGTGGATGCTTTTTTTCAGCTTCATTTATTCATAGTGAGGTGCTGAGTGGATTAACAAACAAAATGAATGAATGAACAAAAGGCAAATTCTAATAAAAGTGGCTGGCTACAAGGACTAATGAGTGAAAATGAGTGAATTAAAGCAGACGATGTCAAAAGAAAAACTCTGAAAGACGTTCAGAAAGCTGGAGAATTGTTGTTTAAGAACATTTTCCCCACACAAGCTTTTCTGTTTAAACTAGGGAGCAATGAGCCTCTGATTTTACTGCTGGATGAAGAAACGCATATTTAAGGCAGCATATTTAAGTATAAACTGCCAGCTGTAAAATTATTTTTTATGAAATATAATTAGGAATGCTGATAAAGTTATAAAGATTATTTCTTCATTTTGCGGGAGTGTAACCTACATTTGATGCTGTCGTTTGTTAATCCAGTACCGCCTTCCTAAAACCTGGTTTCCTCCATTAATGATTATTATTATTATTAAGGATGATTATTATTATAATCTCTCTCTGTATTTTCTCATTTTTCCTCATTCTATCTCTGTATCTCCATTCCTTTCTTTCTATTGTCTCTTTCTCTCTCTTAGCTGGCAAAGGGAGTGATTGTGTCTTGACTGGGAAAGCAGGAGTGAGCAGACTCCACTTACTCGGTGAGTACTCAGTCAGTGGGAAACATGCTTGACGTTGGCCTTCGTGATTTATTACCTGCTATAAATGACTGTTTCTCCTGAGCTGTGGTAGCACACAGTCATCTCCTTTTCTCTGGAAATGCATGCATATTCTTCTCCCTAATACCTGACGGATTATTGATTAAGGTTGCTGATAAATTCACATTTAGACTTTAAACTAAATTACTCCTTTTTTAAGTTTCAAAAGTACAGTCCAGTGTTTTAAGTTCAAAGGGATGAAATAAGATTCAACACACACTGAAATTAATAATCAAACAAACTGCATGAAACAGTGTGGGTCTGTCTGAGCTCTCCTCTTTCTTCCTGCCACTGGTTTACAATGATTTAAAAGCAGAAATACTCACAAAAGCCATTTTGATCAAAATCTTCACAAGATATGTCCTCTAGCAACCGATAGATGCCACATGGACACGTGAACAACATAAAAAACACGATTTTCACCAGAGTGGGTGT
>CM047977.1:3507493-3521920 GCA_026261665.1 Melanotaenia duboulayi
GCCGAATCGCCTCTTGTGTATAACTCCCCACACGCCTGAGTCGATTTTTTAGTTGAATTTTCAGGGCTTCAGTCNTCAAGCATCAATTTTTAACTAATTTCTTATGTTTGAATTATAGCTATAAACTATTCTGAAATTTGAAGTTTATTTCTCTGTTTTGTGAAAATGCAGAGCTGGATAACAAAAGTTTACATTCTTTGTGTCTTCTTTTATCCCCACATTTAGTCTATTCAAAAACACACTTCACATACTGTTTGCTGAGTCTGCACCGAACTGACAGAATATCAGTTTCAATCGTCTTTTTTCTTTTCTAGTCTTTGATATACTGTTGCACAGCAGGTGGCAGTTTATCACCTGAGCTGCTTGTGGTCCCATGGGCCTAAAGGTTTGCATAGATTGTAATCTGATATCAGAAGAGGATTTGAGGATATTTATTACGTAATATTTTCTATAGAGAAACAAAGCTGTGAAAATAGTTTAAAATCAATATTAGCTTATGGAGTAATCACAGGAGTGATCAAGATTATGTTTTTCTAGTGCAATGCTGAAATTTGCGTTTATCTTAGAATCCATCCTCATCAAGGAAGAAAAGAAAGAAAAGAAAGAAAAGGCGAAAAGTCTTAATTACTTCACACAAGGCTGCTGAAGTTAATTTCTTTAGTCACATGTTTAACCAATTGCTCAGAGTGTAATGAAGCAGAACGTGGCTCAGCAGAGTCCCAGGACACCCTCCATGCCCCTTTTATTCTGAGCCTAGATTTGTTTGCTCCAGAGTGAGAGAATAATCTTCACAAAATGGGTAACACTTCACTTTGAATACTTATATTTATCTGCATCAATATCAACTCCTCATTTAATCATTTCTCTGCCGCTATCCTTACATCACAAGCCAGGGAGAAAAGCAGAGGGAAGCATATTATCTTTGCCTGGGTGTTGCTGTAGTGGGGATTAACCCTGACAGATAGTTTCCCTTCCAGGCACCATTAGCTTGGCCTCATCCCATTTGGTATTTTCAACACCTGTGACCAACCATCCAGGAGCGCAAGAATTATTACCGTTGTATTTTTACTAGGCTATGTAAATTCATCATGGGGATCACGAGCAGCTTCTTTAAATTTCTGGATGGTGACCAAGTAACGTGTTCCCCAAAGATGAAAAGGGCCAATACATCATTAAAACAGAGTTATGCAGCCTGGCAGGTGAACAGTGCCCATTCCTTCACTTAAATACCTTTTGGGATCCTGGCCTGTGCATTTCCATACAATGCATAAATACCTGTATGGCTGAATGCTACCAGCATCTATTAGTAGGAGACGTGTGTGTGTGTGTTTGTGTGCATGTACAGTAGGTGTATGTGTGTGTGTGTTTGTTTGGAGGTGTGCAAAATGAAGTAGATCAACTTAAACAGGGAGTGGATAGCTGCCTACTCTGAACACAAATTAACATCAATCATCTGGCAGAGCACGTCTGCTAATTACTTGAAGCTTCAGGGGCTTGTTAGTCAACCTCTGCAATGGACTTTAATCACTCCCATATCCTCACAATCCACTCATCACTCATTCATAATTGATTTTCCTCATATTGACAACTGATAGGTCTTTGACTGGTATCTACGAATGAGCTCTGCTTTGGGGAAAAGGTCTGTATTTATACAAAGTGTTTTACCCAAAGCGCTTCACAATATACATCACGTATACACACTGATGGCTGACCCATTGCTCAGGGACCCCTCAACATGAGCTCAACGAGCTGAGGGTCGAACTGTCAACCCTCAGGTCACAAGACGACCACTCTACCCACTGATCCACGCTGACCAGCTGCCGAGTGTGCGCTGCAATGTGCCTCCATTAGTGCACACAGCGCAACCTCCTGCGTAATAAAAGGTGCCACATGTTTGAGTCCAGTTAATTAAGCTGAGTACAGTAGTCGAAATTTCCTTCTCCTCATGTTTTAATGACACAAAACAGCTAAACGATGTTCCAAATACACAAAGGACTTAATCTTTAATCCTTAAGAACAAACTTTCTGGGTTTTAGACTGCCCTAAAAAGAATGTGCCCTCTCCTGGCATTTGAAGGTAGCAGAGAGAAGTATGACAATGAAGAGGCTTAAGCTTAAGCTTACATCATGCTTATTGCTTTGATTGTTTAATAACAAACTGGAACACATCTGGAAAGTTATGTCAAGAAAAGACTGACCGGCCGATTATAAAAGGCTGGAAGTAAACCTGTAATTACCGTTGTACATTGGTATAAGAAAGAATAGCAAGCCTATATCTGGACAACTTATCCATCCATCCATTGAAACACTAACTAACTTCACTACATCTAATTAAACATAACTTTTGCAGTGACACATTTATTGTTACCATTTGCCTATATTACTATCACAAGTTTCCAAAGCACATTGCAAACCAACACAAACACTAATGTGAAAAGTTTGCGACCACAGTGGCAAACCACTGAGACCACTGAGGAAACGGCAGCTACCGCTACAGGAACGGTAACGGTGTCGTTGTAGCGAGAATGGAAGGCCGTTTGTTGTTTTTGGATCTTGGCACTGCTGCAGTAAAACCTATTGTTTTGTCACAAACCTTGCTTTGCGATCAGCTAGTGCGTCACATCTGGTATTCCAGTCGTCTGCTCCTCACAGTAAGCTGCACTAAATNTGGTGTCGCTTTGCGATCAGCTCTAGTGCGTCACATCTGGTATTCCAGTCATCTGCTCCTCACAGTAAGCTGCACTAAATATATAAATGATGGTAAATATTGGTCAGAGGCAGCTCCTGTGCAGCCCCCACCCGTCTTATTTGCTGAGGTTTAATATAAGCCATTTGTTTTGAAACTTTGTCTTACATCTTGTCACCTCCCCTTACCTCCTCTGGTGTTGTGGGGCTTTTACCAAATGCATTTACCAATTAGCAAATAATCTTCCATGTCGAAGTCATTCTGGTGACGTTTAGATTTCATTGCTGGAGCTCAACCATATTTTTATTTGCCTCGTCCACTAATATTTACATCTCCATCTGGTCGAATTTCATTTTGCGTTTGCGACCATCCTGCTCTGCTTCTAAATTCTCCAATGCAACACCACAACACACGTTTTTGTTTTTCCATTCCTGGGTTTCATTCAATCCATAACACAATACTAACACTACTACTATACTACTCAATAAAAGACCCTCTTGTCACTTGCTGGTTGGGTTCAAGCAACAGCATTAATGAGCTTGTGGTCTCACAAATTCACTAAATGACTGATTAGGTCATTCCAGTTTTCATACTGATATATTCCTAGGCTGGGAAGCAATATTCAATAAATATTTAACTTATGTGCTAAGTATTCATCTCTATCTTTATGTCACAGGCCCTTTAAATGATCATATTAATTAATTTAACCCATAATGAACAAGTCTGCCAGAACATTTTTCACATGTTTTTGGAGCATTTTAATTCGTAAACATCAATACAATCCTTTTATGCCATATTTTGATAACTTTGGAATTTTGTCCATACAAACTAAAGAAACTGCTACAAAAGTGAGGTAACCACAAAAAAGGAGAAAATCACCAGTTTATTTTACACATATTCTTTTAAATAAACAGATGCTTTATCCCTTAAAATTATGAACATCAAAAGTGTAAACAAGTTGGAACAAGTCTTTCAAACCACACAAAATATTTGAATTTTGTTCATTTCAATTTTTGAGATCCACTCATTTTTACAAACAGTAACAAAAGCAAAAATAAAATGCAAAAGGACAGCATGTACATAAAATAGAATAGAAAGAATAGAACAGAATAACTTTACTGTCATTGTACATTATACAACAAAACTGAGTGCAGTCCTCCTCGGTGCATGTGTAAATAAATAAATAAAATAAAAACAAGTAAATAAATCACTGAGATAAAAGTGCAAAGTTAAAAACACACACACACACACACACACATCCATACGTCCAACTAATTCATTCATAGCTCCCCAATATTACACAGAAAAGTTGAATGTTGCATTAAAAGGCACTCAAACTATGGCAGCATTTAAAACTACAATGGCTCGTGGATAAAAACTGTTCTTTAGTCTATTTGTCTTTGCTTTAATTGTCCTGTATCTTCTGCCCGAAGGCAGCAGTGCAAAGAGAGAGCATCCGCAGTGGGATGAGTCCCGTAATATGCTTTCTGCTTTTTTGAGGCAGCGGGAACTGTATAGTTCTTCCAGAGATGGTAGAGGGCGGCCAATGATCTCGCTGTGTTGTGGTGGTCATCCTCTGGAGCGCTCTCCTGTCCGCCGCTGTGCAGCTGGAAAACCAGGCACAGGTCCTGCTGGATGGTAACGCCCAGAAACTTGAACGCAGCCGATGTACAGAGGTTTTCTTCCTCCTGTAATCCACTACCAGTTCCTTGGTCTTGGTGGTGTTTAGGACCAGGTTGTTGTCCCCACACTAGACACAGAGCCGCTCCACCTTGTCCCAATAGGCGGACTCACCAACCCCCCCCCCCCAGAGATAAGCCCCACCACAGTGGTGTCATCAGCAAAAGATCGTACTCGAAATAAAAAACCTCTCCAGGTATCTCCTTGTAGCTGTGAGCATATGCTAAAATTTTCATTCATCTGAAGAATGCCTTCATCTTCCTCACTCTCACTTTCACCTATGTTGCTCCCCTGCACTTACTGAAACGAGATGAAGAAGAAAAGCACCATCTCACACAGAAAGAAACATAATTAAGGTTTTTCAAAAGGTTGACTCCTTCTTTAGTCGGCGTGTTTTCAAAAACAAGAAAAAGTTGCTAAAAGGGTTTGAAGAGGTTTGAAAGTCACGAAGTCTAATTGGCAAAAGTATAGCCCAACAGACATTATTCTGATCCAGTGTGGGTGGATCAAAAGGTGTGCATGAGACAGAGACGGGTACATAGAGCTCGCCAGCAGCAGACTTAATAATTTAAACTGTAAGAAATAAAAATATGTGAGTGATTTGACTAATGTATTTGGACATTGATTCTTTTCTTTAAAGGAGCCTCAATTCAGTTCAGTACAATTACACTTTATCTGTATAGCACCAATTTATGACAAAGTCATCGCAAGACACTTTTACAGATGCAGTCCAGTTCAATCCAATTAATAGTCCACTTATAACCTATTTAAAACAAATCCACAAAGTTATAATACAAAATAGTTGTCATGCAAACAAAACCAACAGCTTGCAAAGAATCTCTGTGGTTGACTTCCTCATCCTGGGCATGCACAGAGTTGCAGGTAACAGTGGAGAAAAAACCAAAAAAAAAGTCCATTTTATCAGGAAGAAGAACCTCCAGCAGAACCAGAACCAGACCCCAGAAGGGCGGACATCTGCCTCGACCTGTTGGAGGTGGAGACGATTGGAAAGAGGGATAAACAAGCCTCATAATTCTGAAAATGAGAAGCACCAAACTATTCATACACAAAGAATAAAGAGGAGGGAGAAAAAGTACAGTGTAGCTATTTGGCGCGGGATCAGGGGATCTCCTCAGCAGCGTTAGGGCTCGTTCATGCTTGATGCTAAGTGCACATACAGACAGAGCCTTCTACTCGTCCTCTGCATCTTTTACTTGCAGCTGCGTAACCTGACGTGGCAAACGGAGCAGTATCACTGGAAACTGTGGGACAGTGTTGTTCAGTAAAGCTGACCTATGACCAGCAACAAAGAGAAGGAGGAGAAACCAGTAGATGGTACTGGCCACACAGACCACCACCATCTACTGCGCTGCCTCTTTTTGTGTCGCTTTCTCAGAATGTACCTCCATGACCCATGAGACTATTGTCTCGCTTGGGTAATAGCATCAACTGAGTAGGGTTAGACATTAAACCATACGCATAAAGGATGCCATTTTGAAACCTTGTTTGCAGTTCCTCTCAGGACCACTAAAGACTGCACATAATTACAGGTAGTTTTCCAGTTATGAAAATTGGACAGTGTCACAATAGTGTGAGAAAGACGGTCTAAAATCTTTATGTATGAGCTTCCTTAAGTGAAAAGCAATAAAACATTATTAACATGCAATAGTATTTTCAGTTTTCATATTGGAGTCAAATGTTCTTGTTCTTCTTCTTCTCATGTTAAAACACGTTGATTGGGAATGACTTAAAGGTGTTGGCCAATAACAACATTCATTACATAAAACCATGCCTGGAAAACACTTCACATTGATTTAGTCCAAAAATAAAAACCCTTTATCTCAGTGTAATTACCGTATATACAGTTTGTTTCTTTAGACTCTCTTCATCCAGCACCTTAATCAACATATAATTACTTTACACTCCAAAGAAGGTTTAGAAACACATGACACAAATGTTACTGAAAGAATGGATTATTTCTCACAGCACCCACATTAACTAAACAAATATATCACCTGTTCTTACATGGATAAAGTTTCCGCTTTGGTTTTGTCTGGAAGAGGAAAATATCAACTCAGGCCGTCTCATGAGGAAAGACATCTAGCAAATATTCTATCATGGGTCAGTCCTATAATCGACTGAGACTTGTGACAAGTCTGGGCAGAATGACAAACAAAAAGTCAGAAGGTTAAAAAGTAGAAACCGAATCAATAGCGATGAATGACAAGATGAAGCGTGGGTGATCTGTATCGAGCCCCGTAAGAATAAATAATTTACAGCAGAATAAATCTACTACGTCCTCCCTGCACCAGTAATGCCTGTTTTCCTTTCTCTTTATTCATGATTAGTGCTTTGTTCAGTTTTGTTACATGCATCTGTGTAACCCAATTTAAAGACAGAACAGGACAAAGAAGAAGATGTAGAAGAATAGCATAACAACAATAGCGCCAACAATAATCAACAGGCTGTTAACCGATGAACATTCAACTTGAAACATTTCTTCTTGCCAGTAATTCTTTAGGTTTGAAAATCAATTTCTCTTTTTCTTTTACAGAACATTAAGCACAAAGGATTCAAACATGCTCTAAGAGCTTTTTTTGTATAGGGATAGGCCGGGTGCATTCCAACCTTCTGAAAAATAATGCTTGTTATGGCTAGTTGGTTGATTTGGCTCCTTATCAACACAGTCAGCAGTCACAGCTGCATCAGCAGACATGACACAAAGCTCACAGAAGCAAATGCCATACTTTAAAACCCTCAATGCCCGACTGCAGCAATTTGCATCAATGACCGCACTCCATTTTACAGTCAGAGCTGCATCTGATCTCGACACGTACTGTGGTCATGATGCAAATGTGCAAAGATGCAGGATGATTTCCACTTTCCTCCCTGGATATTATTAACTGTCTGATGTTAAAAAAAATAATAATAATTTCATATATCTGAAATCATTTAGAAGAATTTCACCAGAATTAAGGCTGCAAAGACAATCACAATCCTGTAAAGACAGCTGCCTTAAAGTAAGAGAAGCACCAGTGTAATAATGATGGCTCCATTCCAATCAGAAGTTTTCTTTTATGCATGCTCCAAAACTGACTACCCTAACTTGCATTGGGTACAGAAGCGTAAACCATCATTAATATACCAGATACCAGAAGTTTTCTTCATATATTGAAGGTAATATCATTTTTGCAGTGGCATTGCTAATGCTGTTGGCCTTAACAAAATGCTAAATAAGCTGAAATGCTTCTAAGCTACAGTAGCTGTTGGCAGTGGAACTCATATTAAGCAACATATTACGCTTTTTTTTGCACATACAAACAAGTGATATTTTCTCTGATCGATGTTGGACAGTTCTTTACATGCAACTTATTTAACACGTCAAAAACTAACAGACATGCTTCCAATTAGTTCTTAGCTTACATCTATTACAGCTATCACTACTTTTTATATGCAGAGCTGCCGTATTGGATTTTAAAATCATGGCTGGTGAGCTTTCTCTAACTTTTTGAGGCATTCCAGATTATTTTTTGTACTTGGAACTTGGACACTGACTTGTTCACATGGAGATCACTAAAAATGACAATGAGTTTACAAGGTTTTAAGAACATGTGCCAATGTTACGTCCAAGCATGCATGTTAAAATACAAACCAAAACCAAAGCTATTTTTATACCATCTTTATATGTGACCTAACATTTAGTTTCTGAAACCATGATTTAACCAAGACGTGTATTTGATTTTCTTAACCGCAGGTTAAATAGTTTGTCTTCATTCAGTGATATTTCTTTTGACAAATGCTGTGTTCATAACATACTCTGTATTTTCCAAAAATACATTCAGCCATCAGTTTGAGGAAGCGTAATGCTGCCGCTGGCAGGAAGCTCTGCTCATCTGTTGCTGTTCCTTCTTTTTCTCCTCACTTGCTCCATGGAGATAGTGTAGCTGCAATATGTTCGTATACACTAAATATCAGCTCCCTCGGTATCTGCTGCTGGCTCATCCTACAGCATGGGCTTTAAGCTCTGCTTATTCATTTGAATGAATTATTAATGGCTCACTGATTTTCCACAAGCCCAAGCCTTTTTTTTTTTTTTCCAGGAGGCTTGATGCAGACTGGATCTCCTCATGTCCACGGTACTCATGTACCCTCTTTGTCTTTTCCCAGTGAAAACGAAGGAGCATTTGCCCTGGAAGAATTCTCCACTCTCTGGTAACTGGATGGGACGACGGAGAATCTTTGACCTTGGAAAATGAAGATGTTGTTGCCATGGGAACTGTTAATCCTTCTGTCACTCAAAGATTGCCTTGCTGGTGAGATGCCAAGACAAGTCGCCTTTCATGACACACCTGATATGCATGCATCCTTCCCAGGAAGGGTTTGCTTTTTCTTTTGCATGTTTACCTTATCATTTCATTACAAGGGGAGCGATAGCAGGCTCCAGCGGGATCATAATTTTAATAACTTTTGTATCTGGATGTTCTACTCCCAAGTTTTATATGAAAATGTGAAAAACATTTTAAATCTGATTCCAATTTAGCTTTGGAGAGTTTAACAGAGCATTTCCAAACCATAGGTACAGATAAATTAATGAGTGTGACTTCTGTGGTTTAGGTGGAAGAAGTTGTTATATTGTGTCATAATAGCCGGGAGAGCTGAAGGCTGCAAGAGCTGTGGACTTTATGAGTCAGAGTTCATTGATGGTTGACTTCTAGGTACATGCTGATTTTGTCCTCTGCCAACCCCCCTGCAAAGATCATGATATACCCCACCCCACAGTTGACGGAGATGGCAGCTCTTCTAGAGTCGGATTTTGCCGGCTGTTTCCGTTACTGTTTAGAGGAAGATTTTCCTCTAACCCCTCATTTCCACCGGGTGTGTGTGAGCATATCAGGTGTAGCGCACCTGTAAGTGCAGTCCGCCTAGCTGGATCTGTGAGATCACTAAATCACAGGCGACTCAGAGAATCTTGTGATTCTCCACTTCCAGGATAAGCATCTCTTCATCCATGATGAAAAGCACTGAGACCCTCTGACCACTTAAATACGTAATGTTTACAGGGTTCAGCAGTTCAAATCTGCACGGTGCTTTTATTTTGAAAAGTACCAGAAGTTTTTACACTGCTCCTGTGTCTGACGTCTCTATGTGAACTGCTGACTTTGACACGTTCTGGGTGTGTGCTCCGTCAAAAACAGACTCAGTTTAGGTATGTTAGGTAAGTTTAGCGGAGAACCGCGACAAGACACTTCTGGGATGCTTCTAACACACCCGGTGNTTTAGGTAAGTTAGGTAAGTTTAGCAGAGAACCGCGACAAGACGCTTCTGGGATGCTTCTAACACACCCGGTGGGAACCAAATCATTTACTAAAATGGCTGCGAAAAGCAGCGGACGCCACGGCACTGCTGTATAGTGATGCACACGCACCCGGTGAAAATGAGGGGTGCAACTGCATGCTCCAAATCGGGGGGTCGAAACCAAAGGAAACATTGGTCCAATCCATTAGATTCCTTAGCTTTGCCACTAGTGAAAATGATCATATTAACTTCATTATATCACAATTCTCCAAAATATTCTCCTTTAATTTAGGCAAAGGAGAGAAATTCTATGAATAGAAATTCCCTGAGTAAAAGGAATTTTCCATGAATGGTATTTTTCCTAAAGGAAACTTAAACAGTTGATGTATAAATACAGATACAATAGGAAATCCATTGTTTGGCCCACATAAGTAAGAAAAAAACAAAACAAACAAACAAAAAAAAAAGAGAATACCATATTCTAATAAAAAAAATGTAAATGAAAAGAACCTGACATAAAACCAAATAAGTACCATAACTGTTTTTAAAAAAGCCTTACTCCTCATTAGAGCCTAGATGTTTTGTGGTCTGTGATTTAAATTTCCAGAAGGCTTCCCTTGGATTGAGTTTGTTTCACTCCCTGAACAAGGCTGGTAAGCTGAAAAAACTGGGTTTAAAAAGGGGTTAAAAGAGGGGTAAAAACTAGCTGAAGTGGTTGCGTTTGGGTGTTTTACAGCACACCACAAACAACTCTGCTGTAAACGGTGCTAAAAGAAACGCAACAGGTACCTGCAGAAAAATACATATAGTTAATTATTAAACAACACAAACAAATGCCATTCTTTTCATTTAAGAAACATTTGAAACCTTATGGAAAATATATCAAAATATAACCTGAAGATGGATGAATTTTAGAGATCCCTCTTCAAGCCTCAGGTGAGTCCTCAGCTCCCCCGCCCTTCCAACCATGATTTAAATGATTTTTATCTAAAATTAGATCAAACTATAAAATATAACATTGGTTTAAATAGAATATATTTAGGGGCTTTAACTCATTATTGTTGTTAATACTAATCTTAAATAAGTCATATGAATGTCAGAGTGTAAAAGATTAAATAAATTAATCTACTTGAGTAAATTAATGTAAATGAGATGAATGCATGAAAAATGGTGATGATGGGGGTTGTTGCATGATGCTGTTAACTTCTAATAACACATTTGGTTTTACTCATTGTGTACAACTTTGCACTTTTACTTTTGAGAGCTGAGAAATAGTTTAAATTAGTCAGCATTTTTTGAAAGTACTTTTTACATTTCATTTCTTTGGTTGATCGATAATTTAATAGACACAATTTTTTCTAATAATTCCAGCGAGATATAAAATATAAAATTGAGAAATTAACTATATTGTCATGTCAATTTTCCAGTTACCCAAAAAACGTCTCATAGTTTACTTTTCTATTATCATGTTAATTCTCACAGTTATGTTGAACAATAATAAGTTATTTAGTTGAAAAAACATGATCAGAAAAAAACAACGAAACAACATTTCTTGTCACCCTTGACGATCTCTGCCTTCAAAGAACCTCGTGTGAGGAAACAGACACCAAAACGTTTCCTGGTCTCCATACTGATCTCATTTCAGCAACATTTTACAATCATTAAAATAAAAATGTGTTTAAAAGATCACACAGGCATTAGTTCTGTTAAAAAAAAAAAAAGTCCACTCCACGTTTCTGCAATTTTCACTTTATTATTTACTTTAAAACAACACAAAATCATTCTGTGATAAAAAAAAGAAGAATCTTTTTAATTTATGTGGCATCACATCAAACTTTGAATCAATACTGTCCAAATAAAACTGAATTGAATTGAACTGAAATAACGTGAATTGAAATGGAAAAATGATGAAATATACAGAGTTTTGGGGGATTAGTAGCTGCTACAGCGAGAATTCAAATAGTTTTTTTTCAGAGCCCATCTGACTCCCGCTTTGACACAATGTTAGACTTACAAGGAAACCAACATATGGCAGAGTACTCATTCTTCTTTTTATGCTTCCCTCTTTTATTATGCAATTTCCCTGCTTTATGTCCATCTGCTGACACTTACATGAATTGTGGACACGCGCTGTTAAACACATTCACTCTTTTCTTAACACTCATTTATTCTGTACTCCTTCGTTGACGATGTGGATGCGGAGTATGCTGATTCTCTCTTTTCCTTTGAGTGACGAGCAGAATAACATTAGTCTTTGGTTTTCTCATACCTGCATGAGTTACAGCTCAGGCATTAAAATCTCGCTAAGAGCCGTCACTTTACCTTTTGGTTGCATAACTTGTGCAGCCAAGAGATTTACTGTTGACAGCCATATTCAAGCCAACCGTTTACAAGCATCACACAAATACTGTGAAATTTATACAGCATATGGAGTGGAGTCTCTTTTATTGTTATTTATATTTATGCTTCCATTTCCATGGATTTAGCATCTCATCTCAAGTCAGCATTTTCACTGGGGTATATCATGATCTCTGCAGATGCAGAGAAGAGAATGGAGGGTTTGGAGATGAAGGTTCACCATATGCAGTGCATACATTCTGCATACCTGCTATAGACTCCACATTTGCATGTTTCCCCGAAACTTAATTAATTGTTATTTGAATATATGTGCCAGTTCGTATGTTGCTAGTGGTCAATGCAGTTGGTGTGATTTCAGGGTGAGACTGTTCTCCAGGAGACAAGCAAAGCACCCAATCATTTCCCAGGTGAAGCAGCCCAGCTATTAAAGGTTCATTAATTTGTTTAATTTAGAGGACACTGCAGGCAGGGTAGAATATGAAGCACCTCCCTCAGTGGCAAGAGAAACAAGGCCCTTACCTGAGGCAAAGACTCCCACTCTCATTAGGATGATGATGATGATGATGTGGGAGGGAGCACTCTTTGTCCTACTCAAGGTTATAGATTTGTATAATATTAAAAAAAGAAAGAAAGAAAGAAAGAAANGTCAAGGTTAGAGATTTGTATAATATTAAAAACAGAAAGAAAGAAAGAAAGATCTCATCCTCTCAAGTGAAAAGGAGTCATTTTTCCTGAGCAGTGTGCATCTCAGCTTGTGACGCCTGATATCAGGGGACAGAGAGGGCGGGTGCCGGTGTGTGAGTGTGCATCTAGGATAGAAATTTTAGATTTCGCAGGACTAATTAGTGCACTGTCAGTTAATTGCTCCTGTGTATTGATGGTTTGGTTGGATCCAACCAAAACAACAAGCCTGACCGAGCACCCACTCGAGCAACCTCACGTAGACAACAGCTTTACAGGCTCCGTACTAATTAGATTATAACCAGAGAAGAGCACTGTTCTGATTATCCAAGCTCCCCTGTAAGCAACTTAACAAAGTTATCCCACTTGCTTTGAAATAATGATGAAATAAAGCATAACTTAATTAGGCAGCTGAGTCGCACGTCCATCTTTCCAGTTATTTTTGACGTGTAAGTCAGCGCAGATCTGTTTCTCTCTGTGTTTTCATTGCATTCATGCACAACTCCTGCTCAAGTTTTTGCATACTTTTTTGGATTTTAGGTGTAAATTTAAATAAATATTGGTACTTGATAACCCAACAAAAGTATGCATACTATTCCTGTTCTTTTGAGGAGTTCCTTTGGCAGCTCCTTTGCCACTTCCACCTCTCTCAGGTAAGTCTCTAATGGCTTTTCTCACCTAGATTTGTGGTTTACCCCATGCTTGCTGGCAGACCTGATTTAAACTTCTGTTAACAGCACCTGTGAACTGCCTTCCTTAGGTCTCTTAACAGATGTTCTTTTGTGTTTAAAAACAGGCTTTAGCGTAGCTGAAGGATAATAAGAGACTTTCCCTCAAGCTGCTTTTGAGCTCTCTTGGCTCTGTTCACTTCACTGTTGTGCTGAAAGTTGAACTGTCACTCCAGTCTCAGGAGAAAGTTTCATTTGAGTTGCTTCTTTTCACAGCTTGGCCACCTTGCCCAGCCTCTGGAGAGTCCTGGTAGCTCTAAACCTGTCCCATTTTACATTATATGATGTATGAGGGGACTGTGCTCCTGGAAAAACTTAAAAGATTGAAAAAGAAGGCATTCTCATCTAATTTGCTGAGGAATTCTATAGACCTGATAGCTGTTTTTGATGTGTCTCTCGTATCTATAGCACCGATGCATACTGAATATTTATTATTTGTCAGGGACCATGGACAATAAAACATTAAACTGAGACCAGACAGAGCAGAGATGCACTGAACCTAATGTATTCAGAGCTTTGTGAAAGTGATCCGCAGTTGCCCATAGAGTTTGCATCAAAGATTGTAAATTGCTTCGCATTTTGTACAGTTGTTTTTTCTGAAATGTAAAGTTGTTTAGTCCTTGGTAAAGGTGTTTAGGCATCCTAGTTTTGTTTGAAAATGTAAATATGGTTTCTATGACGTAAATGTGCATCCTCGCTGGATGTAAATTCGTATCGTGAAAATGTCAAAGTGTTTCACTCAGTGTAGTATTGTTTTACACTTCCCAGCCACCGTAGCCAGACCATCACTGTGCCTAACAAGACAATGGTGGACAAGACAGGTTAAAAAACAAACAAAAAAAAGAGCCCAGGAAGAAGAATAAGGTTTAGCAAGTCAGAGATTTACTGGGGAGCTTGACCATGTAGGCCCTGAAAGTTGATTAAAAGAATTCCATAACCAAAGTGAGGTGTGACCTTCAGTTGTACTACACTCATCGACAGAATTAAAAGTTTAGTCTCA
>CM047977.1:3566303-3580419 GCA_026261665.1 Melanotaenia duboulayi
GGACTGCCGACCTGTCCAGGTGTACCCTGCCCCTTGTCTGTTAATTGCTGGGTTTTGCTCCAGCTTCCCTGCTACCTTGAATCAGACTACACAGTACAGAAAATGAATGAATACTAATTTAGTTTCTAGCTACTATAACATAGTTTATTCTTAATCTTACCTTTCTTCCATTGACATAGCATTGCAACTGTTAATGAAATATGGATGAATTTTAGTTCTGACGTTTATGTAACACAGTTGTTGTATTTTCTGCTTCAGCAGCCTTCTGTTTCTTTTTTTTTTTGTCCTGCTTGAAGTTTCAGACCATACCTTTTGCCGATCACCATGTGACACTGCCAAAAATTAGATTTGTTTGAAAACGTGTGGGTCTTTCATTTTTCCTCCTTTCTTCCTTTTATGTCCACAGTTATTAATCTGAAAGCAAAGCCCCTGCACAGTGGAAATACAGTATGAAAAGCAGAGATGAAATTTCAGTCCACTTAGTTTCTTAGTAGGGAACTGACATGTTGTCTGGGACGTTCTGATCAGCAGCAGTCCGCAGCCGATCGAGGTTGTTTAGCTTTTAGATACTAATTCACTGTTTAAAGGTGTAATCTGAAGACAAATGTTGTTAATGCTCAATTATCTTCTTTCTGGAGTAGTTTAGTCCCACCGAGGGTGCAGTGCTTTTTACAGATTTGGAAGGCTTAGGAAATCTCACACCTATTTTTCAAATTCCAGACTTTTTTAAATCTTGTTTTACGACTTCTACTAATTTCAGTGTGATTCCAAATCAAAACAAACAGGCTATAAATTTTGCCCATTGGTATAATTATCTCTCCGTTCTCTTGTCTAGAATGATGATCCATGGTTCCATAAGAACGGCTTCATTTTTTCTTTCTTTGTCCCACATTTTTATATTTGATGTAGGACAGCATCGTATACTGTCATGCTGGTCCAGTTTTAGTTTTGTAGTACAAGTACAACCCTTAACCCCATCAATAAAAAAACAAAAATAATAATAAAAAAATGGAAAATTTCACAAAATTCTTTGACAGCAGAATTATTTGTATGGTTATGGCCCTTAACAACTTAATTATATAAGGCATATCAATACATTCACTGAAAAGTAAAGTCCACCTTATTAGGTTGTACAGCTTTTAGATACCTCAGATGTTACACCAGTGATCACCAATCCCGGCCCCTAAGGCCCACAATCCCACAGGTATTCGATGTTTCCCTGCTGCAACACACCTGATTCGAATTAAATGGATCTCTGACAAGCTCTGCACAAGTCTGCTAATGACCCACTAATTTGAATCAGGTGTGCTGCAGCAGGGAAACACTGAAAGTCTGTAAGACAGTAGGTCTTGAGGGACAGAGTTGGGTTAGATCCCTGTGTTAGACTGCCATTTTTTTTTCCAACACAAATTAAACCACAATTTTGAAAAAGTGAGTGAAAAACTAAACACAGCCTGACTCCATCAGGTAAGAAGCAGCCAGGTGCTCATACTGATCAATGGTAAGTATAAGCACATCTATAGAAGCAGAAATTTTTATAGTTTGCTCGTTGTCAGCATTAAGCGGTGTGAAAACGCAATTCCAAGGAGAAAAGACATCAAAAACGTTCCAAACTTATGCCAATCTCCTTATGTGTGGACATCCCAGCAGAGCATTTTTTTCTCATAGCTTTTCAAAGTTGCATCTAAAAGAACCACAAGATTGTTTGAACAGTGTTCTTATTACATAAGACACAAAGAAAGAACAACAAAATCACAACAAACATTTTATACCAGTTATGAAGCACAGTAGTGGAGGGATGATGATTTGGACTTGTTCTGCAGCCACTGGATCTGGACACCTTGCAGACATTGAATGAACCGTGAATTCTTTTGTATACCAAAGTATTCTAGAGTCGAATGTGAGACCATGTGTCTCGGAGCCAAAGCTTGGCTGAAACTGGCTCGTTTCCCGATAATTTCATCCATTCATAACTTTTTAAGTTATGTTGCAGACAAACAGACCGAGCCAACGCCACTGAATACACAACCTCCACCTTGGCGGAGGTAAAATTCAAGGTGTTGCAATGGTCCAGTCAAAGTTCAGACCTAAACCTGACTGAAATGCTGTGTTGGGTCATTAAGAGGCTGTGTATAAATGCTGCAAACCCTAATGAAATAAAACAACCCTGTACAAGAATGGACCAAATTCCTCCACAACCATGAGATACTGACAGCATCATACAGAAAATGATTCCATGAAGTTATTGTTGCTTCATTAGTTTTACCAGCGGATAAATCATGAGGGGAATTTAGTTTTTCACACAATGCTTCTGCATTTCAGTGTAATTTCTGTCCTATAAAGAATGATAATGTGATGTCATATGTTGTTTAGCTGAGGTTACATTTACCTCATTTTAAGACTTACTAAGCACCACTGGATTATAAAAGGTTTCCTGACACATTAAACCTTGAAATGAAAGAAGGAATACTTTATTTTTCCATGCCTGCACACATATCAGTGGTGTGATACAGCTGATGGGCTAACTAGAGTTCTTATCGTGTTCATAGCTTTGCCTCTAGTTTATTCCTTGTTTTTCTTGTTTTGTTTTTTTTTGTTTTTTTTTTGCTTTCCTCTTTTCTATTTCTATGTGTGTGTTTGTGTATTGGATGTGATGCTCCTTTGCCAGGTTTCTGATCAGTCTGCAAACTAATAATCCATCCACCCCTCCACCCTTCAGTAGGCCAACTCCAGTTCTTTGAACTTTTACCGCCAGCCAGTTTTTACAGTTGTTGTGGATCATTTTGTCTCCACCTGCTGTCGTCCAGCTCTGTCCAGTTTCAGCAGGCAACAGCTTCCCTCGGCACCCCTCCCCTCCCTGACAGAAGATAATAGTCTCCATTTCTTCCTAACTCTTTATGTCCTGCATCTAGGACCCCCTGTTGTTTGTCAGAGTTCCTGCTGAACTGTTTTATTCATCACTGATGAGGCCAGAGCTCCTAACAGAGCCTGAATTATAAATCACTCAACACATGTGGCAGAGCCTTGCTCCACAATCCAATACACTAATTTAAAATAACCTCATTTTTACTGACTGTTGTGCAATGAAGCTTATTCAGGTGTCTTCTCTTGTTTCTTTTCTTCGATGCAGGACCCCCTGGGGCCCCGGAGGGCCCGCTGGTGACTGACATTACTGATACCACTGTTCAGCTGTCCTGGGGCTCTGGATCTGACAACCACAGTCCCATCACTATGTACATGGTGCAGGCCAGAACCCCCTTCTCTATTGGCTGGCAGACTGTGAGGACAGGTAGACTGTTGAGAAACCTGCCAAATACAAGAGCAAGTCTTGAGCCACTCTTCATTTCTTTATATATTGCCAAGAAAACTAGAAGAAAAGGTGAAAAAGTTTACCTAAATATGTCTATAAGGCCAAAACGTTGAACTGGGATTCAGCTGTGAGGTGAATATTTGCTCTGGGCATCTTTATTCCTCAGCTTGGTCTCAACCCTCTTACTCAAGCTTTACTTGGAAGGACTTTCCAAAGCTCTTCTGTGAATGTTTCTGACTTTTGTTCTGTTCTCTGTCTAGATAATCCCACACTGCTTCAATAATGTTTAGGTCTGGGTTTTGGGGAGGATTCATCTCTCCCACAGACCTGTTTCCACGGATTTTCCGTCCAGTTCTTCGGTCATGTGACACACCTCAGCCTTTTCCCCATTTCCCTTTCTTAAGAATGGCTTCTTGACAGCCACCCTTCTATGAAGACTATTTCTGATGAGGCTTTGGCCTACAGTAGATGGATCACCTGAAGGTCCAGATGTATCTCACAGGTCCCGCGTCATGTCTTTTCTTTCAGATACTGTTCATCTGCTGTAGATAGTTTTTAGTTTTCCACCTGTCCAGTTGTTACAGATGTTTTAGGGACACTCTGTATACCACCTGAGATATGCCAAGTTTTCAGCTAATAGCTCTCAGGGAATCACATTGTTGCTGCAAATACTCTTTCTGTCTGTATTATTTTTTTATTTTTTTATTAGATGCAGCATAAAAAATTTGAAACAAAAGATGAGTCTTTGTGACAGACTGTAACCAACAAAGTGCCTAAAGATCAAATTTAAAATTGGTTCATTAAGTTGTTTGTTTTGTGTGGCTATAACACTGATCTAAGAAACATTTAACCTTAAAGAAAACGCCTAACTCAATAGCTTAACCAGCGTCAAGTGGCTGAATAAACAAGTCAGTTCAGTTTATACATTTATAAAACTGAGTTCATATAAGCTGATTATTAGAAAATGATTACCTAACCAGGGAAATCAATTGCATCAAATCTTCTCTTCAATTCACTCCCTCATCCTGAACATGTAGTGGTGGATGAATAGTCAGGAACAACTGGACTGAAGATGTGGGAAAAAGCAGCCAAAGACAGACACTTAAAGACCTTCACAGAGTCTGGAAAACTGTTCAAAACCACTTAAAACGATGACAACAACGTCTGGCTGTTTGAAAATCAAATATAAAGATCTGAAAAGTAGCTCAAGGCTTTGAGTCTATGATGAAGTCATAAAATAAGAATTTAAAAAAGCTGTAGCACAAAAAGCAAAAAAATATGTTTTTTTTCAAGCCAAACCTGTTTTTCACTTCTCCAACCTAAGTTTTATCTTGCTGAAGACTTCAAACTGAAAGCCAGTTGTTTCAGCACATTTAGCTCTGTCACTTTAGTCACATTAACAGACATGACCTCCTGTAACAGCTCTTTAATTCTGTTTATTTGATTGCTTACATGTTTTTAATTTACATCGTGAGATGCCAAAAATACTCTGACAACAGATTTTGTGGGATGGGTGACAACCTGTAGCCCATTTGGAAAAGTATTTAAGGATGAGCAAATTTTACCGCATCAGTTTGATGTTCTTCAAAGCTCTTTTTTTTTTTTTTTAACTTTATAAGAGGCTGGAGAGCTCAGTTGACAGGGCAACACTATCCCATGTGGGAGGCCCGAGTTCAAATCCCACAGGGTAGATATATTAATACCTTCCATTTGGGTCCTTAAGCGACACCCCTAACATTACTGCCTCATCACCTTCAGATGTAAGTCGCTTTGGAGAAAAGTGTCTGCTAAATAAAACTGGATTTTTTTAATTATTAAATGTAAAAAAAAACACTCTTCTGATTCTTTAATCCTAGTTCCGGATTCTGTGCCTGGACAGATGATGCAAGCCACAGTGAGAGATTTGACCCCCTGGGTGGATTATGAATTCAGGGTGGTGGCAATCAACAGTGTTGGTGTTGGAGAACCCAGCACGCCGTCTGAGCAGATTCGAACCAAAGCTGCAGGTATCCTCCCAGCTTGTCATTTCCCACTTGGAAAGAAGAACCTAACTGTTTGATTAGTTTCACTTTTCGTAACTGCTATTTGTCACGTTTTTTTTCATGCCGGTGCTTTGATTACAATGCCACATTTACAGTAAGAGGACACCCAATGACAGTAAAGTGTCAACAGTCATGGTATCACCCTGGAAGTTGGGAGTATTAATTAGTAGCTGCAGAAAACGCGGCATTAGAGAAGCCATGAGGCAGCGACATGAGCGAGTTTTCTTTGAGCTGCTGAGTTAAGTAGTTCCATCCTGCTGGTTGAATCACAGGGGAACATGTATCCTGTTGTGTCTCACATGGGACCGGCATTCGGTGTCTGACTAGCAACGGCACCCTACACCGGGGGTAATGCTGCTGTCAGAAACAAAGCTAATGCCTCTTCTGTGTGATCAACTTGTTTTGTGTTGGCAGAAGCTGTAGACTGTGGGTCTGATGGCCTAATTGAAAGCTGTGTGGTGTAACAGAATCTTCAGCACCTGCATCTGTCTCTCAGTATCTTTCTTTTGTTTCTGTTTAGCTCCCAAGGTTGCACCCGTTAATGTGAGCGGTGGTGGGGGAATTCGAGGAGAACTTGTTATTATGTGGGAGGTAAGTGGAGGATTGTTGACTGAGCAGCCATTGTAAGAAAGCATCCTTCCTTTGATGAGAACTGAACTCTGGCAGCGGTACCGTGTCTGCTGTGGCCTGGCTTCAGTGGAATAGCTTTTAATTAAAGGTGCAGCTTTTCTGGTTTGCTGGCTGCTGACTCCCCGTGGTCTGTAACTTAATAAAGACACAGCGCTAGTGCACATTTCCTGTGTGTGAGTCTACAGTAAGGTAACAAGTTTGTGCTGAAAAGTGCTTTGTTGGTGAAACTGTTTAAGAACTTGCTAGAATAAACTGTGTCCTCTTTTACTTCTAATATTATATATTTTTTTAAATGATCCTCCTCTTTCTAAATCTTGAAATATGGAAAATAAGTCAGACAAAGAACAGCTCATGACATGATACACTGAAAAAAAGAAGAAACTAAGTTAATCCCATGATTCAACAGCTGGTAGAAACACCTTCAACATCTATAACTTGAAGAAATAATAGTTTGAATGATGTTATGAGTGTCTCTCATCATCGAGGAGGAATTTCTTCTTCACAGCCAAGGCGGGCACTAGTGGGAAAGGGTCATTATGTCCAAGGGGCTTTGCTGCAGAAGTCTTGTGGTCCATTCAGATGCCTCTTTGTAAACCTGTTAGGGTTCTGTTATGGTTACTGGGTCTTTGTGTTTCTTGGTTTATTAGGTTCTGATTATAGTTTGGTTTCTGGGTTTTTGTCATGTCCAGTTCTGTTTTCCTGTTTTCCCTCTGGTTTCTGTTTTTAGCTCGTTACTCCACCTGGTTTGATTCTTCATTCACATCACCCGCTCCTTGTTATTCCCTCTGTCTATATTGCTGTTGGTTTTCAGTTTTGCCTTGTCAGATACTTGTGTGTGGCTCATGCACCTGTTTCCTGCTCCTCAGTTTGAGTTTAATAAACTCATTTTCACCTGCACGACCTGTCTCCTGCCTTGACTGCCTGCAAGTGGGTCCGCACCGCTGACAACACACGCGTAACAAAACCATAAGTTATCATTCCATGTTCCTTTTAAAGATGCTTACTTCTGCAACATTTCCTCATATTTGTTCAGTCCTTTTTTACATGTCAAGCTTAAGTACAAGAGACTGTAATATCCTGTCATGAACTTTAATATTTTACACGATACTTGAGACCTAAAGAGTTTGAGATGTAGCGTTTGGGTTTTTTGCAGTTTCTCTGATCATTGCACAGTCTGACCTTAGGCTGAACTTGCTGGGACGTCCATTGCTGGGATGATTAATACTTGTCTTGAATGTTTTCCGCTGGGAAATAATCATTCTCTTTGCAGAACGATAATCTCTGTATAATCTAGAAATTAGATTATAAATTTCTCAGGTAGATGGGCTGCAACAGTTCCTTTCGTTAAAATCACTGTTGATGTCTTGCCTCCTTGGCACTGCATTAATACACCGTGAAACACTGCCCCCCCCCTTTACTACAGTTCTGTAACTCAGCTTCTGCTTACTGCTACTTTGGTCAAAGATATTACTTTTCCAATCCTGTCTCAGACAGTTCCAGAGGAACAACAGAGTGGAGAGGACTTTGGCTATGTCGTGGCTTTCCGCCCACTTGGCAGCAGCACCTGGATCCAAACAGTACTGACTTCACCTGACGCATCCAGATATGTGTACAGAAATGACAGCATTGCACCCCTGAGCCAGTTTGAAGTGACTGTGGGCGTGTTCAACAGAATGGGAGAGGGGCCCTTCAGCCGTGTTGTCAAAGTCCTTTCTGCAGAGGAAGGTTTGTGTACTGGAAACAGAAATAACAGTGGTGATGTTAATTCCTGAAGATGTACACTTTTATACTTAATTCCATCAATGCATTATCCATCCTATTTCTGTAGAACCCTCTGAAGCACCATCCAGAGTCTGGGCTCGGGTTGTGTCAGCCTCTGAGATCGAGGTGTACTGGGATCCAATTCCTCTGGGTTCCAGCAGCGAGATCATTGCATATGAGGTATGAGAAAGAACAGAAGTAATAGTGACAAGAGGAATATTCACACAAGGAGCCGACATTAATCCCCTGCATGACTGACAGTACAATAAGCTGGCTTTCCTCTGAATATACCTGCCAGTGGTGACAACTTGGAAATACTGTGATGTTAGACGATTGAGTTTGTTGGGCGGGCACGTCTTTTTCAGTGGGTGAGATAAGGAATGAAAAGGTCCGCTGCTGCTGTTTCAATATCCTTAAGTACTCTGAGCCCAGACTTGCCTGAGAGCTGCATTTTTTTTTTTTTTTAAAGAAATAAAAGAAAAAGAGGAAACATCACACATCACTTCCATCTACAGCAAACACTCTCCTGAGATTTGTGAGCAGAAAATTGAGATAAAAATAGCATCCTTCTTTAAAAGCCAGATATTTTACATGGGAGGTTATACCCAGATGGCCTGACCTGTGCAGACAAGCTTCCAGCTCACTACATTGTCTGGTGCATATTGTTGTACGACATGAGTCTGAAGCATCACTTTTGGGAGCAAAACAAATCAATTTAGCCCAGAAGATTCCTGTCTGTTAAGTGGAAACATATAGAAAAGAATAACAATACTGACCTCCTAAGCAAATAAAGTTTTAGATCTTTAAAATGTGTTTCTTTTTTTTTTTTTTGGTAACTTAGATGTGTAAAGCTTGTGGAGTAACAATTAAGATTACTTATCTATTAATTTCTACTAATTAATATTAATACTATTAACTTGTGCAAATGCCTTTAAGGGACTCAATTTCAATTTTTTTATGTCATCTTGTTTTCTATAACAATAAATAAATACAAGCTTAAAGTGAAGTTGAAATTAAGTATTTTGATCAGTTGTCTAAGAAAAAACATTTTTTGTAGGCACTGTAGGAACTCATTCCGAGTTCCTACAGTGCTCCTGACAGGGTCTGCAGGTTTTCTCTACATGACTAATTATATGGAAACTTAAGGATTGATGTGTAGTGTTGGGCAGGATGAAACACAGGTCTGAATGTTGAACAGGTGCCTTTTTAATAGCAGATGTCTCAAAGGTTGAAAGTAACACATAGCATACCACATACATATCTCTATCTTTCCAGCTTGGATCTCACCCGGAATTCCATCAGTTCTTACAACACCACCTAGGGGTGAGGGGTAACAGCACAACAACGAACAGACACAGCATGTTGGTCATTTCCTCATGACTCCAATGCATTCACTTGTATTAGAGTTAAGGAAATAAGAGCGTATGTTAGAGGCTCACATTTCATTTCATCTTATGTGAAACTGGAGACCTGAGGGAACAATATTAAGAATTTAATACTATTTTGTTATACCACCCCCTGAAGAAAAATTCCACATTGCTAGTACCAGGTTGGACTGCTTGTTTGCTTCAAAAGAACCTCAGTTCTTGGTGTAGTTGAATTAAAAAGGTAATGGAAATCTTCCTCAGAGGCTTTGCTCCATTTCAACATGACAGCATCACACAGTTGCTGCAGGTTTGTCGGCTGCATCCATGATGAGAATCTCCCGTTCCACCACATCCCAAAGCTGCTCTACTGGACTGAGATCTGGTGGCTGTGGAGGCCGTTGGAGTCCAGTGAACTCATCGTCATGTTCTAGAAAGCAGGTGGAGATGATCTGAGCTTTGTGACATGGTGCATTATCCTGCTGGAAGTAGCATCAGAAGATGCTCCACTGTGGTCATAAAGGGATGGACATGGTCAGCAACAATACTCAGGTAGACTGTGCTGGTTAAACCAGACCACGTTGGTACTAAGGGAACAAAGTGGACCAAGAGTTCTAAACCCGGTCTGCTTTAAAACCGTCCGAGTGCATGAAGACAGAGCATGTGCATGTGATACAAGGTTGTAAGCTGGTACCATGGAGTGAAAACACATATCATGGGGAGGCATGTTTGTACTAGAAGTGAACATAATATTTGGAAGCAGAGAAACATGTTTTTGAGAGGCTAACAACCCAATGTGGTCCAATAAGTACACAACGATGACAAGTATGCTATCAATTCTCTTACCTTCAGCTGGTCACACTTTGCTGGCTTGGAATTTTGAGACTTTGTAGGTAGAGACTTTGGCTGATGTGTTGAAAACAATGTGGTCATATCTGGAATTACATAAACACCATACCTCCCACACCATAACACCACCAGCCTGAACTGTTTTTGCAGCCACCTTTTAGCTTTGGATAAATCCTCAACTCAGCGCTGTGAACATAAGCAGGTCCTGGGTGCTGCTTTTAAAATGAGGACAGCAATTTAAACAAGAGGATGTCATCTGCATTTCTTAGATTTGTTTTCTTTTAAAGGCACAAAAGCAGGTGTGTTCTTTACAAGGAATACATTAATTTACATCACCCACTTTTCCTGAGTCCTGGGAAGTAGGTGGAATATAAAACTTTGTGTGTTGTCAGGTGGAGAATTAACAGAAATTACCTCCATCTGTAACTAATCCAGAATCTCCCTGCAGAGGATACTCAAATCACCCTACAGTTTTCTGCTCTCTAAGGGGGGGCGACTAAGAGTAGTACTCATTATGTCCTGCCCACCCTGTTGCAGATCTTTGCAACACTTATTCTGTTAGAGCATAAAACAGAACAGAATGGATCCCTGCTTACAACAAGCAGCAGTCGTTTCCAGACAGACTTTTTACTCATTAGATTTCTAATTTGTACAATATATAACAAAAATATTGTTAATTTATAAAAAGTGTACCGTGTAACAGTTAACTTCAAAGGGATCACGGCTTCACTGACTCCACCTCTAAGGGATATTTCAGTGTTCAGGAAACACTTTAAAAGCATTTTTAAACTAAATTATGTCAAGAAAACATACTTTAGCACATTTAATGGTCACTTGTGTTGTGTGTCCAGGATGAAACCAGGATCCAAGCGGAGACACAGGGCTGAGTATAAGATAAAGGTTTACTATAATCCACAGGCAGTGGGCAGCAGAATGAAAAGAGTGTGGCAGGCAGGCAGGCAGGTCTGGGTTTCTGAGCAGAGCAAAGTAAAAGTTAACGTAAGCAGGCTGAAGGACAAGACGGCCAAAAATGCAGAAAAGGCCGAGTGCTGTTACCACTGGGTAAACCAACAACCTGGTGATGACTGGAAGCCAAGCTGGTCTAAATAATGCTGCTGCTGCTGATTGTGGATACAGTGCTGGTGAAGATCCTGGTTGCCGGGGAAACAGGCACGTCCACCACAGCCACACACCAGAGCAGGACATGGACCACAACTCTCAGCTTTTTCACATCCTGAATCTTTGTAATCTTTTGATCAAAACACCTTTTGCTTTAGTTGAGATATATTGATCTGATGCTGTGAGTGAAGAACAGCAACAATTAAACTCTTGAATAGATTAATACGTTTCATCTTTTTCCTTTAGTTTTTAAAGGGTTCTGATACTCAGTCATGTTAAGATAAAATAATACAAACAAAAGCATCAAATCTTGTTTTCTATGTACCAGAACACAGGAACGTCATCTGGTCCAGGACCACGAGTCTGAACTACAAACAGGTCTTGAATTACACCAGGGCTTTTGAGGAACCTTATTTTTGGAGGAGATATATTTAGCTCCGTTTCCACTGATGGGTGTGGGTCTGGACACTTTTTTTTTTTACATGTAAAACCTGCCTCAGCCCAGCTACATAAAAGATGACCTGACCCGTCCTACTTTGTTGGGACCCTTCCGTTGGGGTACCAACTGACCCAACCCTAAAGGTTGCCACACTGCAAACCACTGAAAAAAAAGAAGTCACTTCATGTGCAACATGGCATAAAAAGAAAGCAGGAATGGCAGGAATCCTTGTTTAGAGCAAGGAGCCATTTTTCTGAGTCGTGCTTTGGTTATACTTAAAGACCCACTCCAATGCTTATTTGGAACTATTTAAAATGTTCTCAGTGGTCTTTAAATTGTGATTATGAAGTTTTTGGCAAGAATCACAAAACCTGTGCCCCTTTCCAGCAATTTGCCACCAAATTGTGGGCGGAGTCGATGCTGCTCAGTGCCCTCCCCCTTTGACACTACAGAAATACTCAGAAAAGCCATTTTGATCAAAATTTTCACAAGATATGTCCATAGTGTCAGATAAATGCCACATGGACATATGAAGAACATGAAAAACATGATTTTCACTGGAGTGGGTCTTTAAAGGAAGGTGCTGTGATGGTGTCATGCTGATTCTCCACCTCCTACCGATGACTGTAGAAATGCAATGAGATTACAGTTTACAAACTATATCCTCACCTTAGCCGTACCGACCCGACCCCCACCTAGAAACAAGGCTTTAGTCCACGTATAGCATGGTCAAAAATATTTTACTTCCAAGAACATGAAACTACTGCATGCAACTCCTTTAATTAAAAAACAGGCATAGAAAGTTCTTTTGACAACCACAAAAGAAGCTTTTGTATTAGGTGGTCGTATGGACGCTCACAGCACACAACAATCAATGCTGCTGTCCACGGGGATGAAGGAAACAACTTCCATGACCTGTGTCATTTTGAAGATTTAATTTATTGTATTAAGTTAAAGTAAACACACAACACTGACAAATTAATGCTGTTCTTCTTCAAAAAAAACATCTGGGACATCTGTAGAAAAAACTGAAAGAACTTGACGTGGACTACTTTGATTCCAGCTGAGTAACAGCTTCATGTCTTTAGGGGAGCCTCTCTGCTTTTCAGGGGAACCAAGCTCCCCTTAGCTCCCCTGTAATTTGAACCCTGACAACGAAGCACAATTAGCTTATTGGGATTACTTGAGTACCACAAACTGGTTCACTTCTTACTGGGTAGCATCACCATGGCAACTTATGTTGTATATGGAATTACAGGAGTGGCACAAAAACGAATAAATTTGGAAAAGAGTAAGGATATATATAGAGAGAAACAGAATAGAAACAAGAATGGGGAACAATAGATGACTAAAAATATAAGAATGAAATTTTGTGAAAATCTATAAATGAAAAAATATACAACATAGGTCGTTTATATATTTGTCTACATATGTCCCTATTCTTTTCCGGATTTATTTTTCATTCCATAGTTGTGAACTTAATCTGCTCTGCATGATAAGAGCTCAGACTGGCGACTTGTCCAGCATGCATCCTGCCTCTCGCCTGGTGACTACTGGGATTGGTTCCAGCTCCCCTGCAACCTTTAATTGGAATAAGCGGTAGAGAGAAAGTAGAGATAAGAGATCAAACATGTAAAAGCCCCTCATCCTGACCAATCAAATCTCTCTGAATCTGTGAGCGTATACTGATATTCAGTAGAGCCCTGGCTTGTCTTTTGCTGTGTAAATCCTCTTGTCCAATATCACCACCAGACACATATACAAACAAGAAAAATGACCCTATTCCCTGATTCCCAATAACATACAAGCATCTGGGACTTAAATTCAATTGTTAAATTCTGCACAATGACATATTAATTTGAATCAGATGTGTTTTATAATGGAAAACATCTAACGCCTGCAGGACAGTGACCCTCGAGGATCAGAGTTGCCTGCCCCTGTTCTACAGTATAACAAAAACTTTCTGAATGGAACACATTGTATTTGGTGCAGTGTGATTGACTTAATCAAATCAGTAAAATGTAGGGGTGAATCCGGCCCCACCTCCCTCCATCTGTTCTTCCAACAAATCCACACACTAATCTACATTCATCTTATAAAATACTCAGTCTAAGTTCATCTAGACACTATCAGTAATCCCACTTTCTGCTTTTAATTACTTTTCTTCTAGTTCTCTGTTGTGCAAAAAGCATCTTTAACAGCCAGAGTTACATCTGACAGAAATTTTCTCACATGCTTACGTAAATAACAAACATGCAGTAAATTAACTGGAAACACACAATGGAACATCAACAGATGTGAATCCCCATGCTTTGATGTTGTGGCAGACTAATTTACACATTCACACAGTCTTTTTTGTATGTTGTCATATTTCCTTCCACTTTGACTGCTGCAGCTGCGTTACTTTTCAACCTGCTGGTAATATCTGAAGGTGACTGGACATCTGATTATAACCAATTTACACAAACATGCACATACCCAGATTCAGAAAACCTGGTTATTAAAACTGGTTTAGCANATACCCAGATTCAGAAAACCTGGTTATTATAACTGGTTTAGCAGCCTTTTATTACGGTGAAAAAAAAACGGTGTGTTTACTGAC
>CM047977.1:3583555-3596311 GCA_026261665.1 Melanotaenia duboulayi
TTGTGAAACATATTCATAAAATGTCTAATCTTTGCTGCCTTGCCTAAAATTTCTATCCAATAGGGTAACACTATATTTAGTAGAAAAAAAGGAGTTGCCTGTCCAAAAATCAATTTTCTGACCATTTCCATGGGTTTTGACGGACAAGGAGAAATGTCTGTTCTTTGTCTCCTTTCGTGCCAGACAGAAAAAGTCACTTTTTATAAACCTGTTCTCTTCTCTTGATCATGCTGCGCTGCAGCAGGACCAGACATGGAGGAATAATTGGACTGCAAGCCTTGACATGTGGTCTCTCTGTTCGGACTTCAGACCCAGTTTTATGATGAAAAAACAAAAAACAAAACTGCATTAAAGCGAGATAAAAAAAAAAGACGTCAATTAACTAATGCATTAAAGCGTTAATAACATGTTATTGTCACGTTAAGGTGCCCAGCTCTAAACACACACACACACACACACATATATAGTGTGTATATATATATATATGTATATATATATATGTATATATATATATATATATAAAAGACCAGAATAGGTTTGTTGCAAATTTGTGACATCACGGGATAAATTAAACAACCTTTATTTTCGTTCAAACCAGGAAATTCCAAAAATGTGTCTTCTGTCTAAGATTCAACATGACAGCTGAAGTCTTCTAAAATCCCCTTTTCAGCCGTCTTTGATCCAATTTATTCAGATTTGGTATCAAAGCTGTAAAAGTCTTCTTTTCAGGTGTTTTAGAATTGTTCCCAAGCATCTGGAAATAGGGCTTTGATGAAAAGAAAAACAAACAAAGAAATAAACACCCTAGTTGCATCTGTTATCGGCAACTCCATGCTCTGCCGCTAATCTGCCTTTCACGAGCAAGATCCCTGAGAACCTGTGTGCAGCCAAATAAATAAGTACCTCTGCTCTCAAGCCATCTGTTCGACATTTTCCCGCCTGGTGTTCCTATCTCATACTGGGGTTGTAAATGATCTCCATATAAACACAGATTCTGTCAATGTCAAAGTCCTTTTTCTGTTACTGACATATTTTCATATTGCTGATCTTCAGATGCAGAATCATTTGGGAATTTAAAAATGTTGGATTTCTTGTGGACTTTTATCTGCACAACTGATCCACAAGAGGCAACAATGTGGTTTTCAGTGTTTTGTTTTTTTATTGGATCTGTATCATCTCTGAACTATATCAAAACTTTGATGCTTTCTTACAAGTCAATGGTTTGCACATGTGCTCATAAGTGTGGTATGATGCATTTTGACAGTCACTGTTTAGGTAAACACGGATTACGTGATGAGCTGAGCCTTCAGCTTGATTAAATACAAAGGGAGACACTAGTCCTGGAGTCTGTGGTAACCCTTGTCTCTTTGGCCCAGGTTTTCTTTTGGGAGGAGGGCTCTCAGCGGAGTGAAGCAGACAAAATGAAGGTTATCAACAGCTCAGCTCTGCTCTCTGGATTGAAAGCCAGCACAGTCTATCTGATTTCAGTCAGAGCCCAGAACAGCGCTGGAGCTGGACCTCTCAGCCCTGCTGTAAATATCACCACCAAGAAACCACGTGAGTTTGAACACAGACACAGTATTTCATTTGATGACTTAAAATACTCCTTTTACACTGGTTCAAGTGCAGCCCATAAAGTATGTGCCAGACTCAGCCGGCATGTCCTACTGGCCATGACGCTCGACGGGGATGCTAATGAGGTGGCGAGGCAGTTGTGCTTCATGTTCACACACATTTTATTCTAAAATTGTATTCATGCTTTTGATTCATAGTTAGAAAGGAAAACTAAATGCAAAAGCAAACTGACAACATTGCGAGCATATTAAGGGAATATGTCGACATTCGCCTACAAGCTATTTAAATGATTAAATTTGTGGGTATCTTGTGAAAATGTAGTTGGTGGAGCTTCAAACTGCAAATTTAAATTTCAGCATTTTAAGGTAAAAATACACTTTTAGTGGCTTGAACCCGGCGGTATTTTACAGTGGTACTATATTATCAGAATTAGAATCCGTTCCTGTTTTTGCTCTTTCAGGCCTGAGAAAACTGATCTCTCCAGATATTTGCAAGATGTGTGTATGTGTCTGTATATTAAATCTAAGTATATAATCATCAATCATACCTTAGAAGGCGCGTTATGTTCGGTATTGTGATAATTGGCATGAAGCCATTGACTAGCTTGAATGAAGTAGCAGCAGACTGCTACCGTTTGACAACACACAGGAGAAAATGGTTCAACAGTAACATGAAGAAAGTCACGTGTCAGGTGTCACGCTGCAAGAATCAACCACTCCCAAAAGTTTGGATGATTCCAGCGATGTGACGAGACCTAGCAAGACAGCAATAACAGGACCTTTGCATCCGTCAGATAGCACTCATTTTCAGCTAGATTAAACTCAGTCCACTCATCCTTACTAAGTGTAGTAAGTCACAGTTACATTTTTACTGATGTTATGTTAGCAGGTTTTTGTTTGCTGCAGATGTTTTCTTGATGTTTTACAGAGTTAGAGTTAAACCGGATGAGTTTGCTTGAGCTCTCGTAGCTTTGCTCTAAAATGAGCTTAGAGTAACTGTACGGGTTAGTTATGGAGCGTTCCTCCACGATTTCTCTTTGACTGGGTGTAGAAGTTTGTGAAATGGTAAGACCCTGATGAAAACATCTGCGCTAGCATCTGTGGTTCTCTGTGTGAAATATGATCCATGGTGCTGAACATATCACACAGGTTCTTCAGCTAAACCTGTCCTCAGACTGTCAGTCATTTACTTATAAAGTCTGATTATTGGTTGAGATTACTGGACTAATTTTTCCCATTCTGAATAAAATGTTAAAATTTATGTTATATCTGTCGGTCACAGTTGACATCAGCTGGATCCAATTTTAGGCTGAATGTCGCTAAAGGTGCTTAGGAAAGTATTTTAATGGTATTCTATACCTAATCTGCTTTGATGCTGGTCATCTAATAAATTACAAATCTAGAATGTGGCCTCCTATAAATTCAAACTTCACTTGATAGGGCTTGTTGGTCCCTCTGATAGTAATCATACCTATTATACACTATTACAAATAGTTCAATCTTAAGTTTGAACCTGCCTTTAGAGCCTTTAGGGCCTTTAGGCTGCTTATTTACTAATTTGTATGTTGCTTAAGAGCTACATTGCTCTGTTATCCACAGCATACAAACTTTAATATATATATAAGATTAGAGAATTCATCCTTAAAATAAAAAACAAGAAAAACGAGAACATTTACAGTGTTTGCTAACATTTGTTCACCTTTCAGCAGCGGGTTTATTACGCCACTGCAGTCTGAAAACATCTGTCCTTGTTTGTTTTGTTTTTAACATTCCTCCAGAAAATGTCTCCCACTTTTGTATATATAATTTTTTTATAGAAATTCCAATGTGTTATTGGCAGGGTTTTCATAGTACAACAGAACATTATTGACAGTAAGAAGATTCAAACGGTGACAGTTTAAATCATTAATAAATGGTAAGAAATAGTCTACTTCTGTGGAGGTTTGTACCAGCTGTGATGACCTCTGGCTAAGAGATGAAATGACAAATGATGTGGAATTATTTAATGTTATAGCCGGTGAATTAAAAGCACTCGGAGCAGCTTGATGGTCCGGCGGACCGCTAGCATGCCAGACTCAAATGTCTTCTGCGCTATGTATTCTTCCTCCAGAAAATACCCACTACAGAACCTGGACTCACGGCCCATCAGAGGGCCTTTCCTCTTCAGTGCTGCCAACCAGCTTAGCAGTACATTTCTCCGTTTCAGCAGAAGTTTGTTTTGTCCTCAGCCTGAACTCTAAAACTCGTTTTTATACCCAAGAGCAATACAGTTGTGCCACTCTTTGTTTTCTATTCTCCTTTGGTTCACCAGACTCTATCATTCACTCTGTTATCTCTCACTTGGACGCAGACAAGGGACTCTAATCAGGAGAGCGAAACCAACCAACCTCGTGACGTCAGTTTATAGTACTACTACATGGCGACGCCCTTGCCATGGAAGATAAAACATGTTTTTCTTTTATATGTTCTCTTTTGTCACGTTTATTATATATTTATTGGTCAGAATAAGACTTAGTCTAGTAAATAATGTTAATTTGGTTGACCGTTTCTTTTCCACTTTAAAGTTTCATTAGGCAGGAATGAAAGTGCAATTTAGGTTTGTCAAATCACAGAGAAGTTAATTGTGAACCGTTGTGTTCATTTTAATCTTACAAGTTTTTGAAATGATTATGAAAAATTTTGAAATAATTAAAAAATCACCTGGGTTCTCAAATAACAGACAACTGAAAATCTCAGATTGGTTAAAAAGAACCAAACAGTTAAAAGATGGTTAATTTTAACCAAACTAAACTGATTCAATGTAAAATCATAAATACACTCTCTACATATGGAATATTTGACTCTCCAGCTCTGGAATAAACTGCCGTGGTCGGTATATTTGTCTGAGCATGTGTGAAAATTCATTGATCCCAGCTGTCTCTAAATGAGGGAGATATTGGTAGTAATCTACAACAGTATGTTAATAGTTTAGTCTTCTAACACTAGTTTTCTAGTAGTCCGACCTCCAAAGTTTGGTGCTTGCCATTCATGAGAGACTGTAAATCCACTGTGTGAAGCTTCAGTACATGTGCATACAGTCCTGAATCTAACTGCAGGGGGAGATCTTTAACTTTGCCTCTTCAGTCCAACGAGTATGAATCTGATTCTCTGAGCTGGTGTGCTACCAGATCTGTGGTGGTTTCACATTTCAGCTTCCATTAATGTCTTTTTTATTTAATTCTAGTATCAAAAGTAGATGCGTTTCTGTGATGAAAACAGAACATTTAGAAAGCCAGTTGGTCACATACACAGCTGGATGGCATGAACAGGTACCAGACTAATGTATGATAAAATGTATATTTAGAACACTAGAGTGTAAGAAGGGAGGTTGGCTTTCCAGATTTTTATCTCGTCCTGAAGAACTTCAGCAGAAAATTGATTAAATTCTGTTTAACAGTTCAACTCTACAACAGTAAATTGTAGTTATTAGACAAAAGTAATTTTAAAAATGTTAAAAGACCCATTACATTTCCATGAAAGTCTCTGAATTAACTTTAAAGAATCATCCCGTTCATGCCTTTCCTAAAATAATATTAAGATGTTAAAGTAACCACTGGAAAACATTTCGGACTGTTGGAACTAATGCTGATGAGCATACTGTACGTATATGGAACTTTACAGTCGTATTCAGACATTTATATGAGTTTGGTGTAAATTGGATTAAAATAACGCTTTTTAAAAGTGAGTTTTTTCATGTAAAATTCACTCTGTTGGTTTTATCCGTCTGCAGCAGCAGGGATGTCGTATTAAGAACACTATAACCCACATTACTGTTGAAATGGTCAAGACTTCAGCATTAAACTTAGGAATGCATTAAGTAGGTATCTCTAATGGGTGCCAAAAACCATTTTTCTTCTCAAATTTAGTAAATCGTGGACCTCTCCTTCAAGACATTTTCATTTAAATTAATTCAATTATTTTTGTGACACTTGCATTAGTGCATTTAGTCCCTAACAACACTCATGGCATAGATGCATTAAATTAGAGAAGAAAGACTTTTATTTTAGTGGTATTTCTGTCTTTAATTGATTTTCTCCTCATCTCCAGGACCATTCTATTCTTTTTTGTTGAATGTTACGGCTATAGGGCCCAAGGGTGAACTACTGATGCTGTTTATTGAAAATTTATGCATTAAAAGCGTGTGTGCTTCTTCAGGGTGAACTTTTCATCTCTTCCTTGTTAGCAGATTTTTATGCACATAAACAAAAGGCTAATCAACGAGCATTTTCTTGACCTCTTTTTCTTAAGGTAAATCAGCTGCAATTCAATCACCTGCTGATTAGATCATGGCTGACTGCAGAGTTAAAGAACACTACTGATGATAGCAGCATAGGCGTTCATTTGTCAACCTTGTATCCATGTAATTGCATATCTTGCAGCACCGAGTCATCCTCCTGGCAGCATTGAGTGGAACCTGACCAACTCCAGAATCTTTCTAAATTGGGAACATGTCAAGGCAATGGAGAATGAGTCTGAGGTGACAGGATACAAGGTGAGTTTGTCAGTGAAAAAGCAGGAACCCCAGAACTGGGGAAACAAATCCAGCTTCAGCAGCTGTCATCTCAATAAACGGCGTTCTCAGTGCAGTGAAAAGATAGACCTCAGCACTCCAGTGCTGCGTTATGGATTGGCCCTGTCTGGTCCTTCGAAATTAAAAGATCTGTTGTAGGTGATAAAATGAAGGGTGTCATACAGCAAAGAGAGTTCAGTTTTTTCACAACAACAATGGATCTTCTTTGATGCACTTTGCATGTTTTCTATGGAAAAAAAACACGGGTCCTGATATTGCACAGATATATTTATTCATCCTCTAGAGATATGCAGCCCTGTTCATTTAATGATCCTTCTTTTGTGGAGCATTGCTTTATGGAAGCACACAGCACATGAACTGTAGACACGACTGGTGTAATAATTCAACAAAGCTGTAAATCTGTGTACGTGTAGACAAAATGGATTATATTTTCAAACCTAACTTAAAGTTTACCTCTCTGTGTCACATGCCAGGGACAAAACCAGATGTTTTAATAAAGATGAAATTGCATGACTGAATGTGTGTGTGTGTGTGTGTGTGTATTTCATTTATAAGGATGTTTTAACCTGTTTTACAACACTCACATTCTGTGTCGAGTCATTGGAATAAATAATCTTCTTGCATAATGTTGATTTAGGACACATCTGCTTGCTGAGAAGTCATTCAATCTTTCATAACCCATGATTATTCAAGGATGCCAGCTGAGTAGGAACTCTTTTCGAAGCACTATGAACATAATAAAAGGTTTAATCTCTCACAGCCAGGGCTGATGCATCCATATTTCAGCTCCGGATCCATCCTCTCCTCTAGGTTGCGTATCGTCAGAACTGGTATGGTAGGACTTCAGTCTTGGAAACCAATAAGACCAGCGTGGAACTGCAAATCCATTCTGGGGAGGACTATGTAATTGAGATCAAAGCTTTGACGGAAGGAGGTGATGGCGCCAGCAGTGTTCCCATTCGCATACCAAAGATGTCCAGTAAGTTTTAAAGACTCAGCAGCATACAGATGTTTTTTGTTAGACAGTATTAGGCAGAAAAGCAGTGGGATGGGAGCTATGGCAGTTACTCTGCTAATGAACTGTAGGTACTTGACATTTTAGACAGTTTCAAAGCTGTAATATCCCCTGATACATTCTCCTCAATGACTGAATTTGTGACAGAAAAAAAATTAAAATGTATAGCAATACTTATATTACTGACTTTTTTCCCCCCTTTCTGTTATTTTTAGGTCTTAACTCAGAAGGATGTGTGGGTCCAGCTCCAGTAAATATTTGCTCTTTTATGTTTTTTATGTTTTCTTTGCTCATTTTATAGCTTATACTGATGCCTTTACATTTAACCCTGGACACTGGGATGTACAGTCTATGTGTCAAACTTCTGGAATGAGCAGCAGCAACTAGAATGTTTTTCAGCTGTTTGTTTATCAAAACTAAATGCCTGAGATGCTCATCTCCTGCACATTTATGAGTTCAACATAAAAAGATAACTTTATCTTACACTGACAAGTAACCCAGAGCACAGGTTTGTGTCCTGGTTTCCTCATTCCAGTCTCCAATTTCATCCATTTTGCTTCAACTTACAGTTTCTGTCTTAACTCACACTTTTCTCTTTCTGCACATGCGGTTTGGAAGTTCCTGTTTAGTCATTTTCAGTATTTGTTCATTTTGTGAGGACAACATGTTTGTTCTTGGTGTTTTCTATATAAAAACTAAGTTGATATAAATCAGAAAATCAAACAAATAATTTGACATTTTAGGAAAAGAGATTTTTGCTTTCTGGCTGTTTCTATGTCTGCTTCTTTACAGCGAGCTAATCAGCATGCACTGATATGATAGTGATATTGTTTACCCTAAATCTCAGATACAAAAATAGGATTTTAGCTGTCTTTTAAAATCCACAAACCTAGCAGCTACATTAATCATGAAGTTCCTTGACCATCAGACATCCGTTAAGAGATTCAGAGGTTATGTAAGTGCAGCTAATACTGTCCTGGTTTGCTAGCCTCAAGCTAATAGCAGGTCCAGCATGGACTCAAGTGACTTCATTTGAAGCATTTCAGATTACTTGCAGCTTCTAGTCAAAACCTCCTACTTTAAAGACAGCAATGTTGGTCTTTGCACACTAAGTCCTGTTGGCTTTATTCATCCTCTCATCGCAGATATTTGAAAATTGAGGGAAAAATAGAGCAGTAATCTCTTGGTCCTCTCACTTCGTAGTGATAGAAAAGCAAATGTATGGGTCCTTCCGATTTGGCATCAGCTGCAAGAAGAGTTTCTTTAGCCAATGGCTAGTTATGACCCCAATCACTTCCAGTCTGATACTCTACTCATTATACTGGAAACACATATTTAAGAGGAAAAAAAAAACAATATTTCCCATCTTTTCTTTTCCAAAAACTGCTTTGTCTGAAGATAATGACGATTGTTTCTAACATCAAACAAACAAAGATGCTTAAAATCAAACCTGTTCCTAAACAAAGACTTAAAACTTGACCCAATTACCATACTCTGTAAATAGGGGGCAGAAATTAAGAGGCCATCTATGAGAGCCAAAACTGACAAAATGGATGAAATTTAGTTTTAAATCTGATGCAGGATCTTCACTGTCCTTCCTCAGTGTGACTGGCTGTGCACACACCTGAGTGGAGCAGATTCATTGTTAATGTTATTAATCACAGCTGTGCTTGTCTGGCTATGATGACTCCAACTGTCCGCTGCAGGAAAAGCTGCATATTAATCAGCTTACCCAGACCATTACACACGTGAACATAATCACATTACAATGACTGATGGCTAATGTGGCCTAAGCAGTTATATTTAATGAATAGACGGGTCCGTTAACAGCTTGACCATTTCTGTTATTGAATTTACTCTAATAATCCATGTGTTTCATGCTATTTAATGCTATAAACATGTTGGTTTAACTAGGATTACTCAGTGGCTTTGCATACATTTCATTTAACTGTTTGGCTAACAGGTAACATGATGGAGTGAAGTTTTGCCAAATCCATAAAAGCTGACCATTTGTCTGGTCAACACTCTTAATGCAAGCTAATATGTACCATAAAGTTATAACCGGATGAAGAAGCTGTAAAGGTTTTCTTCTGTCACCGGTATNATGAAGAAGCTGTAAAGGTTTTCTTCTGTTACCGGTATACAAAAAAAATAAATAAATAAATAAAATAAACCTTGCCGAGCTTTCAAAAGCTTTGATACATCCAGAAACTTTTTGACTTCACGCTTAAAGAGTTTAATGTCGGAGACCCAGTGAATCCAGCCTGCTTTGCCTTAAAAAGTTCATGTTGTACCAGTGAAATGTTTAAACAAACCTGCTTATTCAAAGCGAAGGAGTCGATGGCTCGAACTGTACCGGTTCTGCACTTCAAGCTGATTGTCAAGTAGTCTAAAACTGAATGTGGTCATTTTGCAAAAGGGCAGCCTTTTCTAGGACAAACTGTAGAGTCTTATAGTCTGTATTTTAGTTCTTATAGTGTAAGTAATTTGTTTGGAATTGATTGTACAGGATTTTTTGTATTTGAGGTAAAATAGAAGATAAGAAAAGTAAAACTAAAACAGGCCACCAAGCAGCCATAACATTATGATCACTGACAGATGGGGAAAACACTCACAATGTTTTCACCTTTGAATTTGACCTTGTGGGATATACTTAGATAAATTGGGATTGCTGGACAGCTGAGTCATTACATCACAACTGCAGCTCTTTTGGGATGTTTCTGGTCAGGAGTGGTCAGGACTGACCCAAGGTGGTCCAGACAAAAGAAACCTGATGGGTCGAGGTGGAGCTGTATACATTCAGGCAGTTTTTTCCTTTGAAGGAGAAAATGAAAAACATTAGTTTTTCCTGTTTTTGTTTTCTAAACCAAAATGAAAAATCAAATAATTGACCATTTTATATTTTCAGATTTCATGCTCACAAAAGAAAGAAAGAAAATCAGAAAAAACGGATAGTGTGCTTAAATCATTTTCACATTTTTTGTCAAAGTCAGTGACCGGCGACTGTCGCTGCTCCGTCTGTGTAGCATTGACTACACATCTAAAGCCGTGTTGAACTCATTTGATCATCATAGCAATTGCACACACAATATTTCCAGATCTTGTTTCACGTGTTCATTAAGAAAATGAGAAATCCATGAAAATGTCCACCTGTATCCGTGAATACGGAGCAGTTGGACTGATCTTTTATAGTTGGCCAACTTTTTATGCCATCTATGGACACTTGCTGCTGTAACATAAACTGTGTCTATTAATTACTAATTCCTTATTTACTAAATATGTTAGTTAACATAAGCTTGTTTGTTCAGGCTCAGTGTTCAGGCTTTGTCCAACCAGCTGCAGCTTTCAACTGCAAATGTCAGCCTTGTCTGGATTGGCCTGCATGTACATTTGCTACTGACCCTAAACAGTCAGACTGGTCACAGATGATAAATCCAAAATTACATTTTTTTCTTTCTGTTTCTTTTTCTTCTTTTTTTTTCTTTTTTTTGAGTAATAAAATGGAAAAGGGATAACAGTTTTTTTATACATTTTTACTTTGGTTGGGTAAACATGTTTTCTCCATATTTTTTGTTTTAAAGGGGAAAAGGGTCTGAACGTACACAGAAGACGATGAGCCTACTGACCCTTGTACTCTATGGGTCAGTGGAAGAAGGTGGTCTGGTCTGATGAATCAGGCTTTTTTACACCAATTCAATGTTAGTGTGACCCGACCATCATCCCAAACAGGAAGTGTACTCTTTTATCTGGAAAAGTCTTAAGATTGGTTTTGAGAAACTCTGATAAATTAGAAATGTTGCTTTGGCATCTAAATTCCCCAGATTTCAGTCTAATAGAGCATCGGCGGGACATGCCGAGATAATAATTTGGATCTTTTGCAACTTTCAGGATCTACAGGGTCTACTACTGACAGCATAGAGCCTGAAACCACAGTGGTGCATTGAAGTCCATTCCTTGATACGTCAGGGCTGCTTTGGAAACAAAAGTAGAACCCATTGAATATGAGACAAATGTTGATAATGTTAGGGCTGATTGTGTACAACTACTATACAGAAAAAAATAAATAAAAATAAAAAATTCTTATGAGGAATGCTTTTGCACATTAAGTGTTCTTTTATAGCACAAACGTTAGATGAAATATTAAACATAAAGATTACTGAAGCCAAACTGCATCCCATCATAAGATGTGAGCAGTTTTATAAATGATTTTCAAATATTTATTGTAACACAGCAGAATTTCAAATGACTGGGGAATATTTTGCAGAAACATGTAAACTAAAATCAATTTTCATTTCACTGATGTACTTTATTTATGCAGACAATGAAATTTGTTTTCTACCAGATTTCATCTTCGTACCACTGGAAAAAAAAATAAAATATTGGATTTTAAATTTCAGCCGTCAGATCATATTACTTGAGGCCTTTTCACATAAACTCATCCAATAAACAAAACTGTGTCACTTAATTATTCTATTATATTACACCATTTATACTTTATTTATATGCATATGCCACACTAAAACATGACTAATATTTTGTTATTAAGAGAAATTTAAGGTGCAGTTTAGAGTGTAGACTATGTGTAGTTGTGTGTATTAGTTATTTAAGGACATTTTATTTTGTGACATGATCAATAAATATGTATTTACTATTTAACAATTACCGCTTAAAACTTCACACAATTACACAATTTTTTTATTTAAATTCATTTGTAACCATATTTTCCATATTCATTCATATCTTACATACTGAATGTATAATAGTTAAATATGAATATATAGAATATGAGAATAATGATGATATCCCAAATTGGTTTTCATGACAAAAAACATGCCTTCTTTAACTTAATCTGCAGTTTAATTCAGTAATGTGATACTATTGTATTATTAAGATATCTCTGTGAGATTATACTGAATAAAGTTTCATGTTGAAACCTTTTAATTATCTTTTGTGTTTTGTCTTCTTTGAATGGTGCATTGTGAGATGGGATTTTATTTCTGTACTAGTTGGTCTGTAGACGTTTCTGCAGAGCTGCAGTGGTGTTGAGAATCCAGGCAAATATGGTGAGTACGTTTCCGGAAGGCTCCTACTCCTGTGGCTAAACTACTGAAGCTCCCTCAGGACCAAGTGGACCGACTAAAAATTAGTTTGCAGTAGTAGTTTTAGCCTTTTTCTCTTTTCATTTATTTAAAGGTTTATTAAAGTTGGAATGTGCACATTGATAACTATCAAAATGTGAATGTGCCAGAATAAGCCATATGGCTATTTTATGTCTGCCATTGCACCAACCATTGTTAAAGGTCAGAGAACTTTGAAATAAAAATAGTACATAACACACACAGCTAAAAAGTAAAGCCTGATCTCACACAGACAGAAAACAACTATAGTAAACACTATAAAAGACATGAAACATGGATATAACTGTAAATGTTGGATGGACGGGCGAAAACTTGTGTATTATCAATGCTGATGAGTCTGATCTCCACAACCCATCCGTTCAACGGGATTTGAATGTATTTTAATTCCCCAGGTCTATGACTTTAGGTGGTATTCTGTTCCACTGATGTGTAGTTTGAAGAGGAAGTGAGCTTCGTCCA
>CM047977.1:3602810-3614030 GCA_026261665.1 Melanotaenia duboulayi
TATATATATATATATATAGTTTGCAGTTGAGATATGCAACATGAGCCTACAATGTTTGGCCTTATGCGCTGGACACATGGGAGGCGATGTTGCTCCTTCGCCATTCATTTCCTAGGAAACTTGCGCAATGAAGCGGAAATCGCTGCCCTTCTCTAGCCAAGCGACAGGTGAGATTTGTGCATGTGAAATGTTACACTTGTTCTCATATATGTGCACACAGGGGCTTGTGATGCAACACAAGAAAATAGAAAAACGTAAATTTTTGTCCTTGTCGCATGGCACTGCAACCAACCAGCTAGGAGTTTTATTGACTGGCCAATGAGAGCAGGTTATACAGCGCATTCTGCAAACACTTCAACATGAAGGAGCAGATCATTTTAGCTGTGTCTGACTTTTCCTTACTTTGCCATACTTCACTCAAAGGTTATAGAAATGTAAATGAAAAGGCAGCCGCCTGGCACCAGGGTGAATTTATCCTAATGTAGGTCCTGGATTTATCTGGATTAGCCTTGAGGTCCATAATCAAATGGTGAAATTCACCATGCTGTTTACTTGTTTGTAAATCAGGATCAACCCAGAGCTGTCTTTTTTTTTTTGTTTAGAAGCAACAGCAAGACTTCTGTCAATTCGAGCAAACTCTTGTGACTCTTCATCCTTCATGCCTTGTTTTTCATGGACTGCTTTGAAATTGTCGAAATTCCCTCGAATATCATAATCACTCAAATTTCTTGGAGAAAAGCGTTCAGAGAGTGCGATGCTGCTGCTGTTGCATCCTTTTCCGTGTGTTCGTGTGTGTGTGGGTGGTGGGGGGAGGGAACTTTATATAATCTTTAAAACAAGGTTTACCTACCTTGTTTGGTAAAATTTTAACAAAATTAATTACATAAATTAGTTACTGTTGTTAATGCATTATTTTCACAGCCTTACTATTTACATCAAAATGCAGTTATTCTCAGGCAGTTTTTGTACAAGTATTTACAAAAAAGTCAGATTGCACCATAAGATGCCACATGCATTCTTGTATTTTGTTTTATGAGATACATTGGTTTATTTTATTTTATTTTAATGATGGTCTGTATTTTATCTTTGGTACAGCACTTTGGCCAACTGGGTTTTTTTTTTAAATAAATAAATTTATAAATAAATTTGACTTGACATAAATGATTTGTTCCACTCCAAATAACACTTCCTGTCCACAAACATGACATGGGACATCACAGGCCTGACCATAGGCTTATAAAGAGTAGATGCTGCATTGTGACTTTAAATATTGTGATGAATTGCTTAAGTTTGGTGATTTGTTGTCCTTCGTTGTGATGTGCAGAAGCATGGCTCATGATAACAGCTGTGTTTTAGTACAATTTTAGGTAACCTAATTCTGGTTTTCTACACACACCATTCAAATGGCAAAGCAGGTTTATTTGTACATCACATTTCACAATAAGATAAGTAAAAGTACATAACATAAAACATTAAAAGCATTACAACGAGGTGCAAAAGAAAAACTGAATGGGGAATAAAAAACAAACTAAACAAGAATAAGAGAAATTAAATAGAAACAGAACAAAAATATTAAGGAAATAAAGGAGACAGAACAGAAAATAGAAACAAACAACAGAATGCACACAGTGAGGACATACATCACCTAAAACAGCATCATCATCATCATCAATGTACTGTACATGTACAAGAAAATATATCCAAAGAGAAAAAACTCTACCTAATTAAAAGATGTGGCAAATAAAGAAGTTTTAAGAGCTGATTTAAAAGAACTGCGGTTTGGATCAGACTTCTGGTTTTTATGCTAGTTCTTTACACATATGAGCAGCATAAAAATTTAAATGTTTAGTTTGAACTCTCAGGATGGAAATCAGCACCAGCAGATCAGATATGGATTTTGGACCAGAACCTCTCAGAGCCTTGTTCACCAGCAGCAACATTGTAAAATCCGTTTGTAGAGAACTGGAGTGAAATGTTCCTTTTTTAGCCTGGGGAACAGAAACACTAAATGTCATAATAAAACACTAGAAGATGCAGCTGGGGAGATTTATGGTTAAAACTGGACAGTCAGACTGCATGACAGATGCTGTATTTTATTCTTCTCTTTCTTTTTTTCTAATAATCCAAGTTGTAATGTTTCTTTTGCACTTTGTTGTATTGTTTTTCATTTTTATCTAAATCACTCTGAGTTGTCTTGTACATGAAATTTTCTATAAAAAAACTGCATTTCCTTGTGTTGTGGCTGCGCTTGTATGTCATAAGGCCCACCAGAGTGGGACAACACCAGTTTGTTTCACCTTTGCAATGTACAAGTTTGATTCAGTGTCAGTATCTGAGCCTAAAAGCAAGGCCACAGCAGCAATAATAATCTGATTGTAAGTGCTCCTAAAATGACCTTTTCAGTGAGCAGTTTCATCCTTCAAAAGTTTTGTTATTCTGCTTTAAGAATAGTTAAAATAATTATTTCAGCTTGAGGCGTTTTAGCAAAGTTTTTCTTCCAATTCAGCTGTTTCTAATAGCAACAATAAAAACCAGATACTGGAACTCTCCTCGGTGGTAGTGATGATGTTCCCTGTGTACATCACAGCTGTAGACCATTTTTAATGTCATCAGTAATGGTCGAACCCTGAAAGAAATGCAACTGTGTTTTCATTTGCTTGCCATATGTTTTCGGGTGCCTCAGACTGTTTACTAAACTTTTACACCAAACGTTTGACAGTGACTTATTCTGGTGGCTAGCACATTTTATTTTTAATTTTTTCCATGTTTGCTTTTCTTCACAGCCTGGACGTTTTCAAATGAATTATTTGCCCCCTTGATGTTTGCTCCTTCTTCTTTAAGTTCAGTACGTGTTTACAGAAGAGTGGCCCCCTCTGCAACTCAAATCAACCAGCCTAGTGTGAAAGGTGAAGGATCGGCTGTCTTAGTGAGTCTTTTGCATAATGTGGAGCACTTTTGCTCCTGGATTGTATCTTACATTTGGTCATCTGCTGAGCAGGAGGGTGTGGATTCTTTAATATGAATGTACAGAGAAAGATGGGATGGACTATCCTTCCCTCTCTGTAACTGGTCTACTGTGATACCTCCTCGGCACTATCAACACAATTCTCAGTTCTTCATCTTTCAGTGGACAGGATGTGCTTAATCATCACATCCCAGCTTTGACTGTACTCTTCCAACTACCAATCTAAGGACTGGCTTCACATTCTCTGTAAAGCATTTTGTCTTCAAAGATGCAATTACTGAGACATTCAGCGTCTGTAGCCTCATTACGAGTCATAGATGTTGCAGGGACAACAAAGCTTCTCAGCCATATTGCTCGACTGTGGAGAGGAGGAAAAAAGCTTGGAAATGTGGTTAGACTGGATTAATGCAAACTGAGTCTATTGTATATTATCAAAAACAGCTGACACTGTGGTGCACTTCATACGTATGATAGCTGACAGTCAGGATTAAGATATCTCTACTCTGAAGCTGACACTTTGAAATCTGCCAGTCAAAATATTTGTTTCGATATTTTTTTAAATATCGACATGCCACCGTCTTTGTTTTCCATGTCACGTGATTATGCTGCGATGACTCCGATAATGTCATGTGACCTCTGTATGTTTTGGAAAAGCTGACAAATGTGGGATACACGATAAATTTAATTAAACTTTATTTGTATAGCAACAATTCACATCAAAGTCATCTCAAGGCACTTTCGAGCCCCTATAGCCCAACCCAAGAAAAACACGGGGAGAAAAGTCTGTTTTTAACCCAAAGTCTTTATTTGACCCTTTAAGAAAATGTAGAAAAATAATAAATAAAAAAAAAATTGTGTTTTTATCATTTATTACCATGCCAGGGTTACCAGCTGGGAAAAGAAATAAGTTGATGACTACAACTATGTCATAAATATGTATTACAGATTTTCTCATGAGGCTGGGCTGCAAATTGCTAGTAGCAGCACATTTAACCTCAGTGGACTGAAGCCAAGAAACGCATAACTGAAAGATTTATTCAATCCGCTATTCTTGTTCATCTGTAGAGCTTCAAATTGTACGCTATAAAACCCACTGTGTTATGGGATAGAGCACTGTGAGGGACCGAGCTGGTCCAGCATATAGACACAAGGAGGATGTGGAAAAGTTTATACAAAAAGAACAGTGTCCTCAACTTATTAAAGTAACCTCAAACTAACATGTAAAGCAAAATTGACCTAACAAAAGAAACCAAATAAACCCAACCAAGAGGAATTAATGTGGAGCTTGAATAGTGACTGATCAGCCCAGTCAAAACACAAGATGTGCAATCAACAGCTAACCGAGTTAATTCATATTTAACGAGAAACTTCATCCTTTGCAGGCCGGGGTTGTGCTCAAAGCGGTGTCTGTGTCTTTAAATCCCTCGTGTTGTATACATTTATGAACTTTCCACTCAACCTATCAGGAAAAATGTGTAAGCCAAAACTTTCTGCTTCATTCTTTTCCACGTTAACGCTCCCTTTAAATGTCCGACCAATCACACAATACTTCTTGAAGCCCCACAAGAAGAAAGTTCTGCTTGGCTGATGTGTGGAGAACAAGCCACAGGCTGTACCCATTCACATCTGTAAGAATAATGACACCATTTTGGCCTCAAGAACAAGAAAAAAGGGCTCGCTTCTCAGAGTACAGTATGTAACAGCCTTCAGTGTAAGACCAGGAGAAACTCATCCATGCATTCATTTCCTCATAAAAAAGGGCATGAAACATCTGCAGCTCATCCAGATGCTGCTGCTATCACACCAGTTTTAAAATCTTTACACTGACTTTCAGTCAGGCACACAATAGGTTGTAAAGCCCTTCTGATAGTCTACAAAGAATGGTTTAAGTAATATGTTCAAAGAATATAAACCTAGGAGAGCTCTTAGATCCAAGGACCCAGGTCAGCTAGTCTAGACCAGAGTCCAGACCAGGGTCCAGACCAGAGTCCAGACCAGAGTCCAAACTAAACATGGAGAAGCAGCATTTAGCTGTCATGCTGCAAACTAGTGAAACAAACTGCCAGTGGATATTAAACTTTCACCAAGTGCAGACACTTTTAAATCCAGGTTATGAATGAATTCAGCACAGTGAATGTTTAACTTATCTTGCTTTTATTATTTTAATGTATCAGGGATGGACAGGAGGAGGAATACAGGGAACTAGTGAACAACCGTCTCTTTCTCAATGTGAACAAGACAAGGGAGATGGTTATTGACTTTAGGAGGAAGAAACCTGCACACCAGCCATCAGGATCCTGGGTAAGCAGGCGGAGGTTGTGGACAGCTATAAATACTTGAGTGTGCACTTGGAAAACAGACTGGACTGGAGGATCAACACAGATGCTGTGTACAGGAAGGGGATGAGAAGACTCTACTTCCCGAGGAAGTGCAGATTGAGTTTATTTTCTATTTCTCTGTATGTGTGCATTTTTTTTCTTATATATATATCTGTTCTTTATTTACTGTAATCTATCCATCCATCCATCCTTTTTATCTTATTGTGATTTTTGCTATTGTTGTCTTACTTTTTACAGTTTTCTTTGCACCATTTGTAATGTTTTTAACGTTTTATGTAAATTATCCTGTACATGAAATGTGCTATACAAATACATTTGCCCTGGCCAGCGGCGCTGCTAATTTATTTCTGTCCAATAGTTATTGCTATTAGTTTTAGAGTCTTGATTTGGGGATATTATAGTAAATTTGTGTTTCAGAGAGGAAACAAGGAGCTGTATCCACCCTTGGGTGTGGATGGCTCAATACAAATTTGCATGTTTCCTTCAATAATTGGATCTTGAGCTTATTATTACCCATTAGTAGTGAAATCATTTAAACTGAATGGTGAAAAAACACTTTATTTTTGCACTTCAAAACCAGATGTGTTAGATGTTAGTGTGTTTTGCCCTTTGCACGTTGATCAATGTAAAAAGTATGTTAGAAGAACATGAACAATGTAAAATCCTTATTGAACATTGGCGACCCTCAATGCTGGCAGTTATTACAGTGCACTCAAAGTCACTTGAAAAACACAGGTTAAATTATCAGGGGCTTGTGTTTGTCGAAAATAAAAATGCGTGTACAAAGACGAAGCAGGACATAGAGGTCTCTTTTGAAGGTAACCCCATTCCCTGGTCCCCACTGAAAAGGTGCACCAAACATATGGTGAACATAAACAGTGTAATATCTTTCCCACTCATCCGGGAGCATGTAGCGCTTAGCCGTGTTCATTAGCCCCAAATGAACTTTGAAGGTGAGTGAGGGGAAAAAAGCAAGACACTCTAGCAGCGTGTTATGTGTGGCTGTGTAGCAACAGTGATAATCATGGAATTTAATAATTGTTTTTCTATTTATAAACCATGAAACCACAGTTAAGGCCACAGTCTGTTCCTCACTCCTCCGAGAAAATGGAGTAATTGAGTGTTGCCTAAACAGATTAATGACATGGTGTTTGGGACTTGGCAACTAGTACTTTTTGCTATTGGCAAACAGAGATTTGCTGGATGTTAATGTAGGTATAATTCCATGAAACAATTCCAGTTTTCCTACTTTACTTCCTATTAGAGCAGAATCTTTCCTCTCATCCTGTGGGCAAGTGACAAAAAAGAAGAAGTGACCCCAATTAACATCATCGTCTTCCGTGTCTAAATGGTGCTGGACTTTTGGTGACTCAAAATAGCCCAAGTTTTGTTGTGCTTCCTATCCTTTCTTCCTGTCTTAATGAGTTTTCCTGCTACGAACTGACAGTCAGCACTTCATCATCTACAGTGAGATACATGCATTTCAAGAACTCTGGAAATTTAGTTTATGTTTAAGGTTTAGGCGAGCAGGGTTGGCATGTTTAGATATTTTCTGCTAAGCAGACTGCTTCAAAGATTTTTGTATGTAGATGGCACCTGCCGTTGAAAAGACTTCACACTGACTCAGAAATTATTCTCATTTAAGAAAATGATTTGATACTCTTGCACCTTCAAAGGTTTGAAAAAGTATTTTCTTCTGCAAATTGAAAAGATTATTACTACACCTCTTCAATGCACAATGAGAAAGGATGTTTTCACATTTCACATTCTTCCACTCCCGTCAGCAAACACATGCAGGTGCCAGCAAGAATTACTGTTTACTCTAAAGGCTTTGAGGCATCCTCCTCCTNATTATAGTAAATTTGTGTTTCAGAGAGGAAACAAGGAGCTGTATCCACCCTTGGGTGTGGATGGCTCAATACAAATTTGCATGTTTCCTTCAATAATTGGATCTTGAGCTTATTATTACCCATTAGTAGTGAAGACATTTAAACTGAATGGTGAAAAAACACCTCCTCTTCCTCTTTGGCTCTGAGCTATGCTTTTAACAAAACTGGCTCAGGAATCACATCTGTGCCTGGCATATTAAAATCTTTTTGTGGTTAACAAGGATGTCAAAGAGATTCTTACACAGAAGCAAATGCACAGTATATGACTGGAGGTGAGATTCCTTTTCATTTCCTTTGCATGCCTGCACTCAACACCAGTACACTTGCTTCCACATCTAGCCAAGCATCAGGACATTGTATAAGATTCATGACTTTCTTTGCGGTTCATTAAAGATGGAAATGCAGCAAAGCCTCTGCCAGCCTTTGATTGACAGATGTTCCTCCGAGGCATCTGTCTCCCGAGAGCGGTCAGAGGAACCCAGTAGCTTCACTTTATTATGATAGATGAAGCCTGTGGGACAAACTTACCTCATGGATCAAACATAAAGAAATGTGACACTGAAAAAATAGCTTGACTGAAAAGTTTGATTTGATTGAACGGTCTTGGATTCATCTTATCATGCCTCTTGTGATGGATAAAAGCTTCTGAAAGTTCCTGACAAAACTTCCAGACTTCACTAGAAAACAAGCAAACAAGCCAACTAAAACAAACAAAAAAAAAATTCAATAGATTGAAAAATAGGCAAAACAGTAATAAAAATAACTAAACAAAATACTGAGGAATGTGACTGAAAACCAAAGTCTAACAGAAAAATGATGGTGGAATCTTTCCTGTGGGTCTTCCACACCACCACAACAAGGCCAGCAGTAATAAAAACGGGAGTGCAGCAAGCCACAGGAAGATGTACAAAACCTACAGCCATCAACTTTTAAGCTTTCATTTCTAGCGTTCAGGTGTCCTCTCGCTCATTTTCAACACGAAGGGTGAAAGAGATACTTCTCTCCCTAGATAATTGTAATACTGACACAACTGAAGACACCTTACTGGGTAACAGTGAACAAGAAGCAGCTCAGACTTGACTATGTTCCCCCAGGCTACGGGGAAGCAGCCATCTGTGAGGGTAGTAAATTCTATTGCGGCATCACTGAGCAAATACATCTCAGTCTGAGCTATTTCACTCAAGGATACAGTCCACACTTCATGCAACCAANTATTGTATCAACAGAACAAGCCAATGCTTGCAAATATTTATTATTAACTGACCTAAACATCAGATCTCCAAAGGTCAGTAAATGCAGCATATAAATACATTTGTATTTTGTTCTAAATCATCCCTACAATGTTCTAGATCATAATTTAGAATTGATATATCATCATCTTACCAACCGTCCATGGTGATAATACCTTACATAAAACCAGCAACCACACTGATGAAGAGACTCTGATAAAACTGATGACCTGAATAAAAACACATTTTTACTTTTATTATTGAAGTGTGAGTGTTTGTGAAGCAGTGGTAAAAGTCCTGCAGTAGCGTCACCCAAAGTAAACACCTGTTGATAAAATAGATCATTGCCTGCTTGTTTTATAAGTTTTCTTCACTTTTTTCTTTTTTTAATTTTTTTTTATTAATTTATATATGACTATATATATATATACAATGACTAACAACAAACAACAGCATCCCACAGTTCCATCCACCAACCATTTTTACTGCACCAGTTTATCATAACAAGGAGAGCAAACTGTACAAAGGAAAATCATGATAATAACATTTTGCATAGAAGAAACAAACATACAGTTCGCAGTAGACAGATCACCATACAGACATGTACACTGAAAAAATATAGATGTTTATATATGTATTACACAGACATATAGAAAAAAAAGAAAAAACAAAATAGTAGAAAGGTTTACTGAGTTACAACATAATCAGAGTCCATCTTTTCATCCAGGTTGAGAACAGGTTGCCAGGTAGCATAAAATTTAAAATTACTACCCTGTACTGAGTAGCGAATTTGTTCCAAAGTCAGACATTGCATCAAATCGTTAATCCAATGCTTGAATGTAGGTGGACATTTGTCCTTCCATTTAGCCGATGTATTAATGTGTAGTCCTGGTTGCACCCGGGGAGGGTTCAATGTGAATCTTCAAACCTTGCCTAAAAATTAAAGATTGATTTCCAGAATTCACTCAGCTTTGGGCAGCTTCAAAAGACATGTGAGAAAGTACCCGATTCTGTGCAAAAGCAGTCACATATATCGTCAACTTCAGGCTTAATTTGAGCTAGCTTTGCCTTTGACCGGTGTAAACAGTAAACAACTTTAAACAGAATAATTTTATGTCGTTGACAGATTGAAGATGAGTGTATCCTGTCGAGAGCATTTTGCCACACTTCATCTGGGATTTCAATACCAGGTTCCTTCTCCCATTTACCCTTTATTAGTGTAAAGGGTTTCAGATTCTCTTTAGTGAGTAAAGCATATACATTGCCAATAATCTCCTTAAACCTGGGAGGTGTTTTAATATTTTGTCCAACAGCGAGTCTGGTGGTAATAATGGAAAACATTTAAAACCAGATGAAACAAAGTTGCGAAGTTGCAGAAATCTAAAACTGTGTGATCGGGGGATCTCAAAGTGTGTTATCAGATATTCAAATGATGCAAAAGTGCCATTACATACATATCTTTGATCCTCTTCACTCCGAGATCGGTCCAAATTTTAAAGGCATCATTTGCGATGGAAGGCGTAAACATATTATTCCTGAGTAATAGGGCATTTTCTGACATATCAGTCAAAGAAAAGGCGCATTGAAACTGATTTCATATTTTAAAGGAGTGCCGTACAACTGGGTTGTTACAATATGTAGATTTAGATTCTAATAGAGGCAGACTAGAACAGGCTAAAGCATGTAACGAGACCGATGAACAAGATGCATGTTCGAGTTGCAACCACTTTGGACCGTGGTCACCCTGAGATAAATTAATCCAATGTAGCAGGTTTCTGATGTTAGCTGACCAGTAATAATATTGAAAATCGGGGAGAGCTAGCCCACCATGTAGGCGATGTTGTTGTAAAATCTCTTTTCGTATTCGGGGAGGTCTTTTGTTCCATTTAAAGCTAGATATGGTTTTATCTATGAAAGAAAAAAAAATCTGGTTAGAAAAATAGGTATGCATTAAAAAAGAAACAAAAAATATGGCAAAATATTCATTTTGACAATATTTATTCTTTTTTCGCCTAGATACAGTGGCAGGAGATTCCAGAGGTCCAGATCTTTCTTTAAGCTGGTTATGAGTGGAGAAAAATGAGCTATTATGACCTCTGTAGCCTCGGACGGAGTGGGACCATAAAGGACATTAAAGAGCCCGAGTATTTTTGAGGACAGCTGTCTATTCCTAATGAATCCCCTCTGATCATCAGAAATCAGTGTGGTTAGTGCAGTCTCAAGTCGCTCAGCTATCATTTTAGATAGTATTTTGCTATCCACCTTTAGTAGCGAAATAGGTTGATAGGAACCAGACTCCAATGGATTCTTCTTCTTTTTAAGGATAAGAGAAATAGTGGCCTGACGCATTGTTGGAGGTAGCGTGCTAGAAAAGATGGATTTGTGGTATAGAGAAAGTAATACGGGAGTTAACTCATTGGTAATTGTTTTTAAATAATTCACTTGGGAACCCATCAGGGCCAGGGCTTTTACCGTTTTGCATAGATTTCACAGCGGACTGAAGATCTAACTCTGTAAACAGCTTTTCTAGGTCACGCGTAATCACGCGTTAACGCAACGCTTATAATTAACGGCGTAAATTCTTTCTAATCGCGTGTTAAGGTTTTTTTTTTGCTGGCCACTGGCTTTAATGACAGAAAAATTATGTTCCTGTCTCCTTTCCCTGCTGCAGCGGTGCGTCTGATGTAATCAGGATAGAGTGGGTTTATTAAAATGGAGACGTTTTCTGTCTGGAAATCAAGAAAGAAGAAAAACCGACGTTTCACTTTGCCTGACAAAACCCATGCAGATGGCAAAAA